>JAVTVY010027233.1:0-106774 GCA_036873755.1 Hanleya hanleyi
CACGCTTATTATTATTTATTCTTCAATTTGCTCTGATTCTTTTCAACGGGTTAACACACCTACTCCCGCCACCCACTCCGTCCAGTGAGGTGCACTCCTGTTTATACACATAACGTTATTTTATCACAAATTCTGTGGAGAAATGAGCGGAGGTTGATATAATTGGATTTTGAGGTGACTGATTTCTCTCATCCCAGTAAGGGATTGACCAGGCAGACTAGAATGTTAAACGGGGGATTTACTCGCCAAATTGATGGAGTCTGTCAGATTGACTCTTCATTTGCTGCCAGTCTGCGGACCAGTCGTGATGTTCCATCTAAGACAGGTTTGATCGCTCACAGGCCTGTAGGGGTAACTTGATTATGATGGGGTATGTCTGACAACAAAAATTACAGCCTGTCTTTGTCTTCCAGACACTCTGCTTTAACATCGTGAAAAGCGCAGGAAGTTTCAGCAAGTACTGATACATGCAATAAGCTGATATTGGTTTCTCTATTGCATGTCGGATACATGCATGTAGGTGACTGCAGGGATTGAATTTACCATAAAACTTTGCTAGACCATCGGGCTGGTATATTTCATTACACAGACCTGAAATTCTTGAATTATAACCAGCCAGTCGGGCTAGCTAGCTTCAGAACTAAATTCAACCAGACAAGTTCTAAATTCACCAGCCACGAGCTGCCGGGCTTGTGGGAATTTCGAGTCCTGATCAGACTGTGCGTGCATACAACCGTTGATAATGACTGAGCATCTGAAATAAATATGAAGGAAATGGTCATGAAGCCTGATGAGGTAGGCCCCCTACATTCATGACAATAAAATACCACTTCTATCCCTTGATGCAACTCAGGCCCCCAACATCCATGGCAATTAAATGACAGGTGAGGATCGTTATACAATTCAATTAGCCTGTCACCTCCTTCGTGTAACATGACATCAATTTGATTGCCAGCACGAGGTCCCTGAGCTAAGCTGAAGAACCAGCTTTAATTTAGTGTATCGGGTTACATATAGGCCTTCACGCCATGCGTCACACAATCGATGTTAGATTTCTGGATGAGTGTTCACGTGTCATAAAAATGAATGAAAACACAATTCATCACGTGACTCAGAGATATATTATACGTCATCAGGGTATGGGACCATTAGCTGTGAAAGCTGAAACATCCGACACTCAGAATAACTAATAAACTATAAAGAATATTAAAGTCTTCAAAATGACCCTTTATAGTGTATTGTTGATGTGTGGTACATGTATCCCGCAATGCAACGCACTCTGGGAGGAATCTGTTGGGTTGACAACATGTAACAATAAATCAACAGATGTCAACTTCAGATTGCTAAGATATGCTGTGATTTCTTGAAGTTAATTACAGCTTTATGCCTCCTGTTCATGTCCTGATGCTGCGATCCTATTGTTGTGAAACTTTGTCAAAGGACATCATCAAATTTTTAGCTCGCCGTATACGAAGTAGACGAGGTATTGGGAGAGAGAGGGGGAAAGTGTCAGTGTCCGGTTAAGTTTTTATGTTTAGCACAACGTTAGACTCAAGCTGGAAGGTTATGTTTTTTGTTTAGGCTGGACTTATAATAATTTTGACTTCTTTTGGACTCTGAAAGTTTTCTGGGTTAATGTTTTCTGTTTAGGCTGGACTTAGAATAATTTACTGCTTCAAAAAAAAGGTAATCTTTATTTGAAGTATTATAATATAGTTCATCTTTCAATCCAACTTCAACATCACTGACAAAGAAGTCAAATGTTTATAACAATATGTATTGTCATTGCCAGTGATGTGCAACCTGAAGGGCTCGATCTTTATGCGAAGCTGCATGTTATTGACAAAACCCAAAACGACGAGCTGCCGGGTTACACATAACCCTTGTTTATATCAGAATGCAGCAATGTTCCTATTCACTCCCATCATGCCCATCCAGTTGGTTAAGCTGAATGATTGTTTTTTTATTTTATCATGAACATGTACATGTACGTGTAATTGGTGTTCTACGTAAATCTGTTTGAGATTATTACATTAATTTTAGTTCTCAACCATGGAATATTCCCGTAATTGACACCTGCGCTGAAAGGTTTGCATCACTAATTAATTGTTTGTGTTGATGATTTGTCAGGTGTTAGAGCCATATCCCATCAGTGCAGACAGACCGTCACTGGCAGAGCTCTTCAAGTCCAAACCAGATTTCTCCATCTTTGCCAGCTATATGCAGGTAATTATGAACAGTATGGGTAAATTTTCATCAGTTCCTAGTCCTGCTTTCCAATATGTTTGTATGCCTGGCTGCTAAGCAAGTTTCATGTTTTCATATTGTTTTCGGCTTTTGTGAGAGAGAAATTCAGAAACCAAAAATGTTATCTCATTGTTGGGTGGTGGGGGTGGGGGGAGGGGAATGACAGTTATTTCGACATATAGTGTCAATGACACTATTTCATATCATGGTTTTCCAGATGACAATTACGAATGGAGTTCTGCAGAAATTTCAAATTGAGTTTTGTGTCCAAAAATTTAGTTTGGAAAATTTAGAAATTGAACAGATAAAGGATTTTCATTTAAACAGAAACCTGTTGATTCATTGGTTAAATGATTAGATTTATTAACAAACTCCTGTTAAACTCTTTGATCATCTTATTGGATTTTGCAATTCATCCATACACATAGTTTGATTATTGCATGCACCTATCAGTATTAGATGACCTCAAGAGCAACCATTTATGAATGGATTGCAGGCCTTTTCTGATTGAGGGTTTTAATTTTTCTGTTCATTCAGAGTTCTGGACTGCTAGCTCGGGTTGATGCCATGGACAAGTACACTGTATTTGTACCTACTAACTATTTTCTGGAGAAGTCCAACCTCTTGACCAAGGTAAATACAACATAAACAGATAACCCTTGAGTGTATTTAAATAGAGTTTTAGTTCAGGGACAATCAGTTGATAGCAATAAGCAACTGATGATAAAGAATTCAATATAGGCTTTTTTTCTGCAACCACATGCATGTGCAGTTGAAGTTTGAGACTCCTAGGCAGCCATTCCTCAGATATTGTGGTAATTTGTATGTAGGAGTGACACTGATTATATCCCAGTCTGGCAGCCTTGAGCAATTTTATATCTGAAAGTTGATAACAAATTTAAAGAATTATGTTTTTATGTATTTAATGAGATAATATGGTTGCAGGGGAAGAAGTTCCTGTCCATGTTTGTGGTACCCAAAATCCTCACTACCAAATCTATTGAAGACGATCAGACAGAAAGTACTTTACTCGGGAGTCGTAATCAACTTCACTTCGTAAAGAAACGAGGAAAGGTAATATAACAAATTTGGTAAAAACATCCAAAGTTGTTTTGACAAAGAATAGAATACTTGCTTTCATACTTATTTGTCAATGTTTTCATTGGCAAAATTCCTCGGTGTCATATCATGCCATGTGAATTAAATGTATCTTGACCCTTGATAAAACAGAACCCTGTCAAAACAGACACTATGATCTGATCCCGATATATGCATGATTGGTTAATACAATTTCTTTGATTCTCATACATGTATATAGATCTGGGTTAATGACGTCCAGATTAGTCAGCCAGATATGTTAACAGATGGCGGGGTTGTACACGGTCTAGCTGGGGTCATCGTCAGCTCACGTCGACACTGTGATGTCAAGGTGAAGAAGGCATCCTTTGTAAGTATAATGTATGAAAATGTCTGCTTCTATTGAGGGCTGTTCCAGAAAAAGATACATGGAGTGGAGAGACAACCTTTTCTGACCTCAATTTTATATCTCTAATTTTGACTGTCTGCCACCAACCGCACATAAATATAATAGAACTGAAAAGTACATGGAAGGGGGCTTCCATGTACTTCTGTGAAGGAGGGCTGTTGTTTGACATCTTGCCTGTCTGTCTGTAACGGTACTCTGCTCAATTTATGTTTAGGTTACGCTATCCCTAACAGCCTTCAAACCTTCGAAAAAAAATTCAATTTTTCCAAAATATTAAATTACGTTATTTACTCATTGGGTTGGTGAAAAAAAAAATAGTGAAGTATTTTTTATACAGAAAAATAGCGTTTGTAAAATAAGTTGTTGGGCATCTGTCAACAAAAATCTATGCTGCAGGTGATCATCTCATGTTTATTTAACACATGATATTCAAATGATCATGTAATTTCTTCAAACTTTAAAACAAATAATATTGCAAATTAAGTAAGATCTAAACTGGATCATTTGAAATGGTTGAAGTAATTATCGGTCATAAATTGAAGAAAGTCACACCTTGACAGTTTTTGCTTGTTTCCCCGCTGCAGAATTACTGTCATGGTGTTTTTCAGATTGCTACCTAATACCTTGTCTAATAAATAGCATAAAGACATCATCATATGTATGCAGAGCCAAATAAGCATGCCACATTTTTCTAAGTTTAAATTACCTCTGTATCAAAGATATCAGTGATTTCGTGAAAAAGGATCATCGCGTTTTTGGATTGTTTTGGTTTTTTTATTATTGAACTTTGAACTGTCATAAAATCATTTTCAGGACAAAGTTTGGAAAAATGAGACAATTCTGTGTGAAAGGTTTATTATACGAATTCCAATACTGATGAATAATTTAGAAATTACTAGTGAGCTACTTGTATTATATTTGAAGGCTAAAGCAATTCACAAACCCTCCATTTGAGTTCAGTAATTCAGTTGTAGTAATCAGAATAGCAAAATTGTCACCAAATTCTTGTTTCCTGAAGGAATCGCATTCGGAAAATATCTAATTCTTTTTTTATTAGTTAATTTATTGCAATTTAAATCGGTTTATGCTTGACAACAAACAAAAGTTGATCTTGTACGAAATACTTTATCAATCAAAAAACAATGGTTATCATATTTCATACATATACATGCAGATCTAAATCTATTGCACTGTAATAAACATAAATTTGGTGTGAGGGGCAAACTCAGCTCAATACCCTACACTAGCTTTTTGGCCATTGTTCCCCAACTCGGTGTAGCATTACAAGTTGTAACATTGTTAAGCCTACCTGTTGGTACATGTCACTTGCCACAAGAGCCGGAAGAAGAACAAGGGCCAAGGTACTGTGAACGATCACTATTCCTCAACTCGGTGTAGGCGAGCGGTCTGTTACTGTACATTTGTAGGTTGCTACATAAGATGTACAGCATAGGCATTACTACAAGAGCCGGAAGAGGATTAGGACCGTAGCTGCTTCTGAAGTCTCTACTCCTCAACTCGGTGTAGCAGAGCTACAAGAGCCGGAAGAGGAGTACTACAATTATCTGTTAGCAAATCACTAGTCCGCAACTCGGTATAGCAGGGCTACAAGAGCCGGAAGAGGACTAGGACAATTGTCTATTAGCAAGTCGCTACTCCTCAACTCGGTGTAGCAGGGCTACAAGAGCCGGAAGAGGAATAGGATAATATATATTGTAAATGATATGACTAGAATTTATCATTTTGGGGAATTTAAGTATAAATTGTTGAAATTACAAAGCCTTTAACAATTAATAAATTAAATATGGCCAAAACTCAGGTGTATGAGCGCAGGGAATAAGCTGAGTGCCCCAAAATGAAGGTATTATTAATATGAGACATAAGTGTGCTATACTATGAAGATATATATATATAATATGATGCAATCAACATGTATAAAGCAAAAGTGAGGCCATACTGTCATTCTACAAATGCATGAGCCCAATTCTATACCTTTACTCTACCGTGTCCAGTCTCCCTTGTAAGAGATATCTGTGCTTCTCGGATTGCTGATTGTGGTGTTCTAATATACCTGCAGTATGCATCTGAAGACCACCTGCCCAACATTTTGATGACGTGGTCTTCCACGTGTGCAGTGGCGGCTGACGTAGCTGCCCCAATTCGAAATGAGTGGCCATTGTACCTACTTGCGTCAATACCGATACATTCTAGTGTGTATTTGAACATAGAAATAAACATTGACCTGGATAAGACTTGACCCTCATCATTAACGAATAGGGGGTCCATTGATGATGGATTCTGACATCGTCTAGCTTTCATATATTTACAGCATATAGCATAAGGGCAAATGGAGTTATCAATACTGCACAACTTGATAGTGACCCCTTCTCGGAATGGGTCAGTTTTCGAGACCTTTAAAGTAAGTAATACACAGTCCTTAAGTATCACCATGTCACCCATGCAGAGATTCACTGTGGAGTGAAACTTTCCTTTCACTGTAAATTCTCCACAACGTAGGAACCCGAAAAAGGCTACAGTACAAACTGTTTCTAACAATAGGTTCTGTGTCTTTCCAAAATATCAAAGGTCACTGGATGTCGTGGTTTTGGCTCTCTCACTTGACTACATTTTACCCCATTGAGCACTGCCTGAAGGCGGGGCAAGTCCCTCGTGTTAGGGTAGGGCAGGTTATTCTGTAAGCTCATGAATCGAATTCCACAGAGATAAAGTTTTATAGTCGAGTATGATATACACAGGGCATCGTGACAGTGTGCCACAAAGTATATTAAATGGTCCTCTGTGACTGGTACATCCGGTATTGTCACGCACGCAATCACTCCACTGAACAACAAAAACCGTAGGTATGTTTCAAACCCCGTAATGTATGTCCGTCTGGTGCTGGGTGCTACTGCGGCATTCCACAGGTTCCGGATTGTTGGCTGGAGTCCCACAAGACTGCTGATGGAGGAGGCACCATGCATGGAAACTGGAGTGCTTCTGGAGCCAGCTGTCGAAACCTTGTCATCTGTAAACGAGACAAAGAGTCGGCGATCACGTTTTTTCGGCCTGCAACATGCTCAGACAGAACAACAAAATTATGTGTAGCTGCGCATAATGTCAATCGCCTAACTAACGGCATGATATGTGCAGATTTAGATCTGCCCTTCTGCAGGATGGCTACTGTGGCCGTGTTGTCACATAAATAGAATACGTCGTCCTACCCAGAGATGACCCCACAAAATAGCAGCCACTACTATGGGATAAAGTTCTTTGAAAGCAATCAACAACTCATCGTTGCTTGCTACATAATGTCTCAAGGTCTCCGGCCATTGTTCTGCGAACCATTGTCCTTCAAAGTAACCTCCATATCCTATGGTACCGGATGCATCTGTGTCCGATCTGGTAGCCTTGTTGTTGTAGAAAACGGACACTCCATTCCAGTTTAGAGAGGAAATACATCCACATTCTGATGTCTTCCCTGCATTCATGGGTAAGTTTAACATAGTGGTGTAATGCTTTCACCTTTGTTGACAGAGAAATGAGGTGAGAAACAAATGCTCTTCCGGGTATGATAACTCGACTAGCAAAGTTCAAATGTCCCAAGAGCTGTAAAAGTTCTCGTTTGGTACAGGACTGGCGTTGTTCAAACGACCTAAGAAAGGGTAATTATTCTTTCCAACTTGTCGGTTGGTAGTCGTGCTTCCATTTGTTCGGAATCCAACACTATCCCTAGGTACTCCATGACTGTGCTTGGACCGAATGTTTTATGTATGGCCATGGGAATACCCAATCTGTTGAAGATTAAGTGTAACAATGCTCGGTTCCTTTCTCCACAATTTTGCGGGTCTTCGAAAGTGATAAAATCATCCAATAAATGCAGCAGATGTTCAATGTTGTATCTGTTTTGTGATATCCAACACACGGCTTGAGACAGGTTATCAAAGATTTTTGGGCTTGACCGACAACCAAATGCGAGCTTACTGTAGTAGTAGTAAGAGCCTCTCCAACGAATGCAGAATAGGTGCCACTGTGCTGGAATGATTGGTATGATTTTGAAAGCATCAGAAATATCGGTTTTGCACATAGTAGCGCCTTTACCCAGCTCTTGTAATTTACGTATGGCATCGTCTATCCTCACATGCGAAAGGGAACTTGATTCCTTATCAATCAAGTCATTTATGCTGGGATTTAAGCTATCTTCGTGAGGTGCCGAGAGGTCCACAATGAGGCGAGGTTTACCAGAGTATTTCCCTATTGCTATTCCGATAGGGCTAACTCTATATTGTTCGAACGGTGGGTGTTCAAAAGGTCCGTGTAAGAAACATTTTTCTACTTCACTACTGATTAACTTGTCCACTATCTCTGGCTGAGTTGTCGCAGACTTCAGGTTCTTACACTCTTTAGTAGGTAGAGATGTTGTAGACACCATGGTATCAAAGCCATTCGCCAGTCCTTCACATAGATAGTCGACAAATTTCCTATCGGGATGGTTTGTCAATTCAAATCGCAGTTGTTTAATGTTGACCGGTGTTGATACTAAAATAGTCCCTTCTGGGGATAGTCAACGGGATGAATTAGTATCTGAACGGTTTTGTTTTTGTTCTACGTTTTTGCATGTGTTAGCTCCATGGCTTGATGACTTGCAGATTGAGCATGCGTGTGTGTAGTAACACGTATTCCCACGGGTACATTTTCCAACGTTAAAGTTATTACAAACCTCCACCCCATTGAATTTGGTTTTTGGTCGGCCATACTTGTCAGTTTCTTTATTGAATGAGTAGGAACTGGATTGTGCTTGTTGAGGATGGCCATTGTTGTAATGGCTGGATTTCTTGTAACGTTGTTGGGGGCAGAAAGGAGTTGTGTGTGTAGTTAGGTTACACAGCTGACAGGCATTGACCCTTGTGTTTCCTACAATCGTGGTGAGGAGTGAATTATCTTTCACCGCCCAATCAACTTTAATGTTGTTATCTCGGAGGGCTGCGGCTGCCTTGGCTGAAAATTGGCAGTGATAGTCATAGAACTTTGCTCCGTAAACATTGGAAATCTCAATAATGTTTGTTTCATAGCGATCTAATTCTACTCTTCTGAGTGGGAATTTTCTACACATTGTCCTTTTAAATTTTCCGAAAGCTGTGATGAATTCTCCCAAATTCAATGACTTGCTCAGCCTGGGATCTTCCACTTCATTCAATGAAATGTGAATTCCTCCCCCTTCGATACGTCTCGTTCCTGTTTCAGATTTTTCACTTGGCATTAATAGACTTGCTAAGTTTACGTCCTTTCCTGCCAAAATACGTTTAACAATTTTGTCTGAAACGACATCGATGTGTGGCATGCATTCTGCAGGGACCCCGAATTCGGACAGAGGGAGACGGTACCCACCTGTTGCCGTTGTGGCCCTTGTGAAATTAGAGTTCTCCCTATTTGCTGGGCTCTCAGTCTCAGTCATAACCTTTTCCGCCCTCATGGCCTCATACGCGGAGTTTAGGTCGTGTTCTGGGCTATTGTTGCCCCTTAGGACATCGTTGGTTTTATTGCCCAATAAAGACAAGACAGTTTGTTGAAGTCCCATAACCGTTTGTTGCATGTTTTGCATTGAGGTTAACATGCCTTGAATCATCGTGTTGTCTATAGCAGCACTGGGCGCCGCCATGTTGTTTGTTATGTTCTCGCTGCGCTGCGGGATTTGGCGCGCCGCGCCACTGTTGTCAACTGTTTGTTCAAGTTCCCGTTCCGTCGATGATGCATTTGGAATTTCCTGTGTTGAATCCTCGTAATCAGTGTGTGTCGACGAACGGGTTGTTCGTTGGTGAACACGAGTTCCCGAGTCCATGGGATCATTTCCTGAGCTTGCGCTGGTCCTATTTTGCGCTCGTGTTTGCGTGTCCGATCTCCCGCGGTTTCTGCCCACGTTTTCTAAATACAACACTTTGAGTGTCGTCTTGCTCATGGAGGCTGGGACTTGGATGCCGATTTTTTCCAATTCCTGCCTCAATCTCAATTGTGTCCAATTTGCTGGATTAATTGTGTCCCAGGGCTCTTTCCTTTGTGTAGACCTGCCTCGTGGTCTGGTCGCCATAATTGGTCAGTGATAAACGGCGGACACACAGATCTGCACCAAATCCGTAAGTGGCAATTTTTTGGCAAGTTCGTATGCTCAGTATTCTTTGTAAAATACGTAATCCATGAACGGAGTCCTTTGTTGATTGACGAATTTGTTGTAGACTTCGAAAATTCACTATTGTACGGTTATAAAGAGATATTATCGGACGGATAAAAACTACCACAGGCTGCTGGTACTGTTATGGCCGAAACTGACCCTCTTTGTTACTATCGACCAATGAATGTTCCAATTCGACCGTAGGGCCCTGCCCATGTATATATGGTATGTACTTAAAGGATTCGCACATGGTCATCTCTCGTATATGTAAATATCCCACAATCATGGTTTGCTATATATACTGTGTCAAATTCATATACTATAACCTATTACAGACTCCATGAAAGTTGTTGGTGTTAATTGTCATAATAAACTTGGCGTATCTCCATAAACCTCATCAAAAACTGATGAGGTGTCGAAAATCTTATCCAGGGATGCCTTAACCATAATGTTCACATACTCCATGATCACAGGAAATCTAAATTGAAACCTGCAAATACCGACATCTTTGTAAACTGACCAGCCTCTAAATAATGGCAGTACCATTTAAAGAATGTTGAACCTTGATCAACCAAAACCCTGTAAAAACTGACGCTCTATGATCTGGTCCCATGTATGGGCAGTATACAAAGCTTTCTTTGTACTGGCAAAGGCTTGGAAATTATTACCCATTGTGTTTGCACGGTACTGTGATTGTCTTACAGGGAACTTGCGTGTCATGTGACAGTGATCCCGAGAAGTCGGTTTGTCCGTCAGAGTTCACTTCATCTGACAAGACGTTGATTCAAACCAAGTGCATGTATGGTGTTACGGGAGGAGATGGTTTCGTTCATCATTATCTAGGCTGTCAGGCCTGGTGTCAGAGAGTGCAGGTGGTGAGTATGACCTTGGAGACAGAATGACCTTGACCTATATATCCACAGTGAAACCTGCATCCGTTCTTCAATATCTAGGCTGTTGGAAATTAGATATTGCATCTTTGATTTTGAGATAAAATGACCTCGACATATATATGAGAAAGACAGTTCTGCTTACCAACATCTAGGCTGTCAGGTCAGAAAACCATACATATGACCTTGGAGGTAGAATAACCTTGACCTATATATGGTGAACAGAGTTTCAGCGGTTTCTTACTGCAACTAATCCTCCTAGTGGTGAATTCACTAATGGTGAATTTGCTGCAAATTGTCAATTGCTGATAATTATAAATTCTCTATAATCCGTCACAAGATTTACTGGGATAGGAAACTGTGCAAGGATATATTTTGTAGGACATTCTTATATCAGGTGATGATACAAAAATTCTCCTGTTATTACTCACAGATAGCTGGCTGCTGTTCTGGCTTCTATGGACCGGACTGTTTAGGTGAGATGATCAATATCAAGGCTGTTATCGAGCTCGATAAAAGCTCGATATGGGAATCTAAATGATTTGGGAAAAATGTCAAAGCCCCACCCTTTGTCTCCAAAACTAAGCCTCGTCCGATCCCATACCCTCGTATATTCTGGGAGTTCACACCACGCTACACTTACGCAAACCATCCACTACCCTCTGAAGCATATTCCCACCCCCAGGGCACTGAGCTCCACCCTCTATCTCCTAAGCTAAGCCTCTCTCAACCTCGTACCCTAAATATTCTGCAAATTATTGATTGCTGATAATTATAAATTCTCCATTATCAGTCACAAGTGTAAAGATTTAGTGGGATAGGAAATTGTACAAAGATATATTTTGTAGGAAGATTCATGAGGTGATGTTAAAATTGTTCCCGAGGGTAGTGGATGGGTTGAATAAGTGCATCAGGGGGTAAGATTACCAGTCCATGTAATGACCATGGTGTGTGCAGGGGCAGTGGAGTGTGTCTGTGATGAGCAGTACTCCATAATCTCTCTACATGAATGAATCATTTGTAGAATGTCCCGGTGGCTCCACCAGTCCATGTAATGACCATGGTGTGTGCAGGGGCAGTGGAGTGTGTCTGTGATGAGCAGTACTCCATAATCTCTCTACATTAATGAATCATTTGTAGAAGATGTCGGTGGCTCCACCAGTCCATAATGACCATGGTGTGTGCAGGGACAGTGGAGATATGTCTGTGATGAGCAGTACTCAGTAATCTCTCTACACGAATGAATCAATCATTTTGTAGAATGTCGAGGAAGTAGCTCCACCAGTCCATGTAATGACCATGGTGTGTGCAGGGGCAGTGGAGTAATGTCTGTGATGAGCAGTACTCCATAATCTCTCTGTACATGAATGAATGCATTTGTAGAATGTCCCGGTGGCTCCACCAGTCCATGTAATGACCATGGTGTGTGTGATGAACAGTACTCCATAATCTCTCTACATGAATGAATTATTTGTAGAATGTCCCGGTGGCTCCACCAGTCCATGTAATGACCATGGTGTGTGCAGGGACAGTGGAGTGCGTCTGTTATGAGCAGTACTCAATAATCTCTCTACGAGAATGAATTATTTGTAGAATGTCCTGGTGGCTCCACCAGTCCATGCAATGACCATGGTGTGTGCAGGGACAGTGGAGTGTGTCTGTGATGAGCAGTACTCAATAATCTCTCTATACGAATGAATTATTTGTAGAATGTCTCGGTGACTTCACCAGTCCATGTAATGACCATGGTGTGTGCAGGGACAGTGGAGTGTGTCTGTGACATGAACAGTTCTCAATAATCTCTATATGAATGAATTATTTGTAGAATGTCCCGGTGGCTCCACCAGTCCATGTAATGACCATGGTGTATGCGGGGACAGTGGAGTGTGTCTGTGACATGAACAGTTCTCAATAATCTCTACAGGAATGAATTATTTGTAGAATGTCCCGGTGGCTCCACCAGTCCATGTAATGACCATGGTGTATGCGGGGACAGTGGAGTGTGTCTGTGACATGAACAGTTCTCAATAATCTCTACAGGAATGAATTATTTGTATAATGTCCTGGTGGCTCCACCAGTCCATGTAATGACCATGGTGTGTGCAGGGACAGTGGAGTGTGTCTGTTATGAGCAGTACTCAGTAATCTCTCTACGCGAATGAATTATTTGTAGAATGTCTCGGTGGCTTCACCAGTCCATGTAATGACCATGGTGTGTGCAGGGACAGTGGAGTGTGTCTGTGATGAGCAGTACTCAGTAATCTCTCTACACGAATGAATTATTTGTAGAATGTCCCGGTGGCTCCACCAGTCCATGTAATGACCATGGTATATGCAGGGACAGTGGAATGTGTGTCTGTAATGAACAGTTCTCCGGCCTGACCTGTGATGAATGCACTGACGACTGGACTGGACCGAACTGCAACATAAGTTAGTCACAGTTTATTAATCCTAGTTTATTAATCCTCAGGCCATGATTGTCTTTGCTGTTATTAACATGGATGGGAATTGTCGGTCAATCTTTTATGTAAATTCTATTAATTGATATTGATGAAAAACTTTTGTAGCTAAACAAACTATTGTTTTTGTGTTTTTTTTTTTCCAAACATTCTAACAGATCTTTTTATTCCGAACAGTAAGACTTAATTGTGTGGAAAAAGTCTGTAACAACTTTGACTTTTTGCTGTGTTAAGAGTTTTGACCATGTGAAATATTCAACCAAATTTTGTGTGAAATATTCGAGCTAATTAATTGACCTTATTTAATGCAGATTATTAGATCAAATTTTATTCCCTTTCATTCCCTTATTATACCCCACGTATGTAATAGAGGGGTATACTGGATTCCGTTTGTCCATCTATCCGTTCGTTGAGCTGTGTGTCTGTCCGAAATTTGTTTCCGGGCAATAACTTAAGAACCACTAATCAGATTCTTATCAAATTTGGTATGCATATACCATGTCATGAGATGTCGCTTGGGATTGCATTTCGCCCACTTGTGCATGCATATGGCGCCACCTGGTGGCAAAATCTGAAATTTGTTTCTCAGCGATAACTTCTCAAATTTGGTACATGTATGTATATACCCTGCCATGAGATCTCACTTTGCGATTGCGTGTTGCCCACTTGTGCCTATAGGTTGTGCCACCTGGTGACAAAATCTAAGTTCCGTGCTATTACTTGAGGACCCCTTATCAGATTCTTCTCAAATTTGGTATGCAGATGCATTCAGATGTCGCTTGGGATTGTGTTTTTTCACGCACTTGCATCTACAAGTGGCACCAGTTCATTTCTGGGCCTTTTATGCAAACCATCTTGGAAATTTGTCACCACCATAAGCCATCTGTTGGCATTACGAGGTTACAGGGGTATTATGTAAACATGCTTGCAAACATATATAACAAAGAATCCCCACCGTTCTCATACCAGCTTATACCTCTTAAGTAAAACAATAACTTATTTGATTTCTCTCAACTTATTCTTTGTAACACATTTGATATAAATCTTGTGTGAAAAACAAGTACACTGTGATGGTCTGAGGATTAGACAATCTGTCTCGCAAGTGAAGGTCCCATGTCCAGTCCTACATAACATGTACCATGCGAACACTTCGCTAGGGTAATGCTATAAAAAGGCAGCATTGTGACCGCTCCGCTAACAGTATACATGTAGGCATCCTGATATCCCAGAAGAATTGTTGAATGCGACGACGTTAAACCAGACAGTCTGCTAAATATTTGACCTAATTCTTGTGAAATATTTGTCCTAATTCTTTGGGAAATATTTGACCTAATTTTGTGTGAAATATTTTTCCTCAGGTAAAAACACCTGTGACTATAACAATGGAGGCTGTAGTCTGATGGCCACATGTAGTAAACTGGACGGAGTCATCACTTGTGTCTGTAAGCCAGGGTATATCGGGGCAGACGGCCGGGACTGTAAAAGACCATGTGCCTACCGTAATGGGGGATGTCACCAGAATGCCCGGTGTATTTATCAGGTAGGCCTACATCTTCCTGGCCTCTTCCCCTCTTTCTATGCTTCATCCTATGTAATCCACACTGCCACCCCACCATCCTCCTGAGCCAGACTAAGTTCAGCTATGATATATTAGGATACATCTGTGTCATTATACATGAGTTTTTTTATGGCTTTTTGCTCATTAAAAATTAAAAGTTACATTTAGTATCTTGTCTGTTCATGTGAAGTTTCACTGAGACTATGAAACTGTCTACAATATAGGCTGCTGTCGCTATATTGGGTTTGTCAAACTTGAAAACTTGTCATCCAAATTGAATGATTTCAAACTTGAGGAGTGAACTGATATCAGTAAGAGGCAGGATGGTATTGATTTTCACCAATATGTACATGTAATCCAATATGGCCACTGCTGTAATCCAATATGGCATCTGCTGTAATCCAATATGGCCACTGCTGTAATCCAATATGGCCACTGCTGTCAACTTGGATATTGTCTTACGTCTTTGGTTTCTATTAAATGTCTTGAGAAAGACTTGAATCCGGTGACTGGCTTGCTGTCAGTAAGTCACGAAGAAGTTTTTTGTTGATTTCAACAGCAATTTAGCCACTGCTGCCATCTTCAATTTTTCCGTATTAATACACAAGACTTATTGACTACAAACTTTGACGGTAGCTAACATTCATGATTTATTGATGTTTTCGTGCCCATCCATAATGCTCGGAATAGTCTAGCATCTGCAGCAGTTTTAGCCAACACCATCCTAGCATTCAAAACCAGACTCTCACAAGCCATCTTGAGAAAGTGTTTGGGGGATTATATGAGCCATGCTCCCTAAATTCCTTAGCTGACAGCCACATTATCTAGTCTGACGATGTGACACAAGGTAAACAAGGTCAACACTGAGAAAAAAAATTACATATTTTGAAATGTTTTGTTTTAGAGTCACACAGTGATCTGCAAATGTGGAGATGGTTACCACGGTGATGGTAGACGCTGGTGTGAGCCCAATGTTGACCCCTGTCATGATGTCACTGGGGTGTGTTCTCCTGGAACCTCCTGTACATACACACCATCAACAGGTATATGTGCTCAGTCAGATGAACATTATCTCCCCCATTACGCTATATTTTGATGTATTGTCATGACAGATACAGAAAATGATTCACGACGTGTATATTGAAGGATATTGCTCATGCAAGTGTAGGGAAAAGAAGAGAACAGACGAAAGCCCAATTTTGAGCGTCCCTCACCTTATTTTAGCTAACTTTTCACTGTGATTATTTACAGCCTGAAAGTTGGAAAAAGCTTTTTTTGTGCACAATGAAATAAATTAATTTTAAGCATCACAAATTATAGTTAGAGATCCGGCCGCTCGCTCGATCCACTTTCCCTAGTACTGCCGCCATACAGCACACTAATTTGGTTTACTGTGTCACACAGTCTCTAGACACCAGATTGATTTGATATCACAGGGGATCGTTCAAAAATATAAAATAAAGTCTCATCTGGAGTAATAAATATAAACAGGGGAGATAAGGCATATCTGACACCGAATCGACAGTTTATCTTTATTGGTCAATAAAAAAATCTCTCACATACATTTTCCTTCTATAACTTAGTGTCAATATCAGCATTACACATTTGATTGACCATAAAATACATCCGTTAATCTGTCCAGCAAATAAAAAGTGAAATCCGTATATTTTAGTCAACATTTCCCACAAATTTTAATTTGACACATCAAACAGGTCTCCTCGGCTTGTCAGTACAGTTGAAATGAGAGATCCATACGATGTATACTGGGAAATGAAATTGACATCTAACCTCCTTTCCATCAATACTATGGTATGTGCCATCATGGAGAAACTTATGAATGGCAAACAAAACGAAGCGTTAGAAAAAATCTGCCGGTCATAATTTACTGCTAGCAGGCAAGGCAGTATCTGGGAAAACGTACTGATTTAGACAAGCTATTCTTCAGATAGAATCTACCGGTGGATATTAAATATCAATTTCATTTCCCAGTATTTCAACTGTACTGTCAAATTGTCGGTTGTGGGAAATGTTGACTAAAATGTATGGATTTCATGCGTTTATTTGCTGGAGAGACGAACAGATGTATTTTATGGTCAAATATTTATTTTTGAATGATTTTCTGTGTTTGATATTTATTGTTAGGAATCATTTTACTTCATAACACATGCAACTTTTTGTATTTCTTTGATATCATTTTAAGTTCACATTTTGGGGATGACGTGACTGGGGAAGGCAGGTCTAAAAGTTTTTTAAAGATGGGGAAAATTTTAATTTACAGTTTAATAATTCAGATGATTGAATATCGAAACACAATGGAGAATGAAGATGATGATGAATTTAGTGAAGATTTTATCTATCTTGTGTTCATGCCTGTCTGTGTTTTTCTGTTTTGCAGCAATTTTAGAGAGTTCTGTGGTGTGTGCGTGTCGGCCAGGCTACCGTGGCAACCAAACAGGAACATTTTGTTCTAATAAAAATATTTATGAAGCATTGGGGAATTTTACCACCACAAGTGTGTTTTACCAGGTGCGTATACCCACTTTTCCCTGTTTGGGTGGGGGTGGGGTGGGGCGAGATGGCTATGATGAGATGAACTGGAAGATACCTTTAGCTGCATTCACTGAATTCATCAAAATGGTTCAATATATTATGTGACACTGTTGTCTGAAATTACTGCACTAAAAAGCATAAATATATTTTGGTGGGTGTTTCTACGGAAATGCTGAAGATTGCATGACTTTATACATGGACAGACGCGAAGGAGTTTTGAGTTTTATCAAAATTTGTGACATTCCTTCATGAATCTATCCAATCACCTCTGGGACAACAGTTAATTTGTGCATGTTGAGTTATCTTCTGTAAAAAGACTGTTAGAACATTATACAGATATTGTCTACTGCAGAGTGTGATATCACGATTTGTCAGCTCGAGAAGGTGATGTTCATCGAGTGCTCCACACTCGTTGAACATCACCCACTCGTTGAACATCACCCACTCGTTGAACATCACCTTCAAAAGCTGACAAATCGTCACTCGTTGAACATCACCTTCGAGAGCTGACAAATCGTGATATCACACCTCACAGCATACAATATCTGTTTCATTATTCCGAAAAAACAAACACATAAACAATACAAATCCATGATATAGGCCAAATCTTCATCAGTTGGTAATGTAAAACGCTTTCCGTCTGTACACGCCATCGTGATTACAGCGGAATGACAGCACAACAGACGACAATGGTATGAAAGAGTCTGTTCAATTAAAATAAACGAATACACAGTGAGGTATAACAATTTGTTTTATTGCCCCCCGCTGTAGGGGACTTGAGAATTGAATTGAATTGAAATTTTATTCACCATACAGAGAAGATATGTATATAAATCAATGTAGAATGCGTCCATATTGCCCGTATATTGGCGGGAATAAAACCCTTACGGGTTGGTTGTATCCCTAAGAATATATATGTTGTAAAACATTAAACAGCGAGAATATAATTATATATAAGAATACTGGGCGTCTGTGATTATATTTTTCTGTGATATTTTTGTTGTCCAGGCAATAATAATAATATTCTCCTGATTAAGGATTGGACACCTCTACACAGTTATTGCTGCCTCATAGCCACTTTTATGCAAAGTTCATTATAGAGCCTTGTCGAGGGAATTTTAATAATACAGTAACATGACCTTTCAGACAGGCTGTCTGGTGTGGGGTCCTACTAGCTACTCAGCTTGTCCCTGTTGTTAGAAAGTGTATTATGGTCTGTATTCAGTCAGTTGCGCATGTGAACTTATCTTGTGCAGAACAACCATTGCTGTTAGAAACGGTAACCATATACAGGTCATTTTGATCATATTGCTGTAACTTGTGATACAGATTAATCATTAAGGCTGTGAAAAACTGTCGTTAAATCGTGAAAAGTTATACAATCAGACAGTTGAGTTCGTCAGATATTCTCTGCTTTTAAGTATTCTGCCATACACAAAAAAATATTTTCAATGACCATACATAACTAACTAACTTTAATCAACTGGTTCACACACAGATCACAGAAACATAGCCTGGTGAAGTCTTGCTCTAACATTTGTGATCCCAATACAGGTGTTTTGATGTCTGTGTTTACATACTGTCAGAGCTATTTACGTGTACCTGTTTTTATTTTTCCTCCTAGCTGCTGAGTAATCTCCCCTGGTCGTCTGACATGCAGATGCTGGTTAGTCGACTGCAAAACAACAAACAGAACATCACTGTGTTTGTACCAGTGAACAACGGCATAAACAACCTCAGAGTAAGTGGCTTGAATATCATACCACATGCCCACATGTACTGTATGATATTTTTCTTATCTTTGTCTTTGTAGTTAAATAAATTCCTAGTTTCACAGTCACCATCGCATATTATATTTTAGCCCTGCATCGACTCAACCCTTTTCTCACTGAAGACAAAAGCAACTACCCAAGGGTAGTTGCTCTTGGGTAGTTGCTTTGGCATGAAGCCTGTGCTGGTTGTTTTTTTAAGCAAAAACATCTCCCCAATCTTCCTTGCCTTGAGTGGACACAGTATTTATGGACAAGTGCTGTAAAATTAATGTAGCAATATTATTCCAAAGTTAGACAAAGCTGCGCATCTGAAAATATCAGTTAAGATCATATAGCATTTCTACCGGATGTAGATGCTGACAAGACCCAGCAGGCTGAAAGGCTAAGGGGTAGAAATGCTATCCATCTAGGTAAACCAAGATGGTAAATCAAGGGAATACCATCTAGACGTAACGCTATGAAAACTTAGTGGGAAATGTTCGCCATAATAAGCCAATCACGACAATTTTTGACTTTTCTCTCTGACAATGATTGACGTTTACTTCACGGAGATTAACATCTTCGCGCGGCACAATATTTTGATATTTTCTACCCCCAAACAAAGCCAGACTTTTCGACGGGAGTAAACTCTTTGATTTTCACTGTTCATCATGCCGACCGTCTGGAAATGGTCCCATATTTGGATACTGTTTCTCGATAATGTTTTTTTTTAGTCCACATGCTACCGTGTGTAATTACTGTGGGCGTGATTTCAACAAGCTAGCCACCCAATTGGCTAATAAATATAGTTCCTAATTCGCATGGGATTTATATAGGGCTGAATTCAGATATAATATTCCGTGATATTGTATCTGAGTTTACGGAGATTGAAATGCTTTGTGAATGACAAGGGGTCATGTTTGAACTTGAACTTGGCTCCTAAATAAATAGATTCAATTGAATGTAATAGTCAAAAAAGGCTGGTATTGTTAATCTACCATTTGCTATAAAACTGAAGTAAACAAAAATACAATTGCATGTGCGCACTGGCACATGGCTGTCATCCTTAATTTATTGGGGCGTAATGTTGAGTGTAGTGCCTGACTTAAAACCTGAGGAATTATGTTTAATTAGCAGTAACTAGTATAGATATGGTAAGGACATATCTCCAATTACTATATTATTGAAAGTAAGGACCATTATGCTGATCTCAGTTAATATTTTGGTACCTAAATTGAAAATATGCAATTAGTTATCCTCAAAGTCCTTAGATAGGCGGACACTAAATTTAATGCCCACGCATACCAGAACCTAATCAGATGAGCAGGCCATCCCAATGAAGCTTCCATCTGAGTTTGGTGAAATTCCATACAGTAGTTCTAGATATCTTGCAGACAAGGCATGTATATACATGTAGAATTAAATGAATGGATGGACAGACACCGGACATGGACGAACGCATGCACACATACCAAAACCTTATCAAAGGAGGAGGCCAATCCAATGAAGCTTCCATCCAAGTTTGGTGAAATTCTGTCCAGTAGTTATCCAGATATGTTGCAGACAAGGCCTGTATATACTTGTAGAATAATATGGACAGACGGACGGAGAACGGACACGAATGGATGCATGCACACACACCAAAACCTAATCAGGTGAGGGAGCTATCCCAATGAAGCTTCTGCCCAAGTTTTGTGAAATTCTTTCCAGTAGTCCTTCATATATCTTGCAGTCAAGGAAAGGGGACGGACAGACTGACAGACAGCACAAACAGAGGGAGACAAAAAAATATATAGTTTTGGCATCTCAAAGTTCGATTGAAATAATGTTCCTGAAGATTGTGCCAAAGTATTGTTTGATGTTTTCTTTTATCTAAAGGTTGAATGTTCAAATAGCTCAAAGAACAGTGTTTGTTTCATGCAAATTGTATTCATGCAAGTCTGTTTGCCAGAAAATGATGGATATATTTGGTCTGTGTGAAAGGAATAATTTTGTTAGAAGCCTCACCTGGGACTCCAGGAATTTATTTCGAAAATAACTCTTCTCGAATTATGCACTACTGCATTTATCATCAAGAGGCTATCCTGGAGGTTCATTATTAGCATTGTGCAATCATAATCAAATGTTTTCCTCATGGTAACAAATATGCTGAATGAGAACAACCAATCACTCCAAAGTAGAAAACTGGAAAATCTCCCAATCACAGCCTGGGAAACAACTGAGCACAATCACATCAAGGGGAAGAACCCAGCACAATCACATCAAGGGAGACAACCATGTATTATCAATCATAGCAAGGAAGATATTAAGCACAGTTCCATCTATGGAGAAAAAAAATGATTTAATACTTATTACTCTCAATCACATCACGGGAGAGAAGTCAGCACAATCACATCAAGGGAGACAACCATGTATTTTGCGTCACAGCAAGGAAGATGGGATGGTCCTCACTTACTCCTTACTAAACGCTGTGGGTTGATATTATAATATGTCTGTTACTTGAACATGCATGCTGATCAATAAGTGTTCTGTATTTTGTTGAAGAGCACAGTCATGACAGTTCTTCTGGAATATGTCATCAATTGAATGACAAATTTTAAACTTCTAGAAATATTATTGTTTGAAAATGGAGGCTCATTGTATCGAAAGATAAGCATTCAAATTGAGAAGTTCATATCTATCAATCTATTCATATTCTAGTAATCCTGAAAAAAAAGCTTTTAAATAAACTCCGAATAATCCGATAAAGCCTGAATGTGACTTCAATTCAATCACAGGAAGTGAAATTTCCCACATGAAATATAGGGGTGAACAAATTTATTAGAAGTGGAAGTTGAGAAAATGATTCAAATTCATGCATATAATCCATGATTCCTTTGTTATTTCAATGATTTTATGGGGCGATCAAATTTATCAGAACAGCTGATTGAATTTTGTCTCCAAAATTGGGGGTGACTGAATTTTGATAGGGGCGTTGAATTATTAGATATTATTACTGTACTAGATGAATAAGCATTTAAAACCAATTGTATGTAAGATGCTGTGAACAGGTTTGCCCAAGGTCAGCCATTGTTGATTTTAGTTAAGCCTGGACGACGTGAGGAACCATGTGGTAGACAGTGGTCTGTTTGTGAATGCTCGCTGGCTCTATGATCACGGGAATACCTTCAAAACGGTCGGCGGCAGAGATCTAGTCATCCGGGGATCTTCAGCGGTAAGAACTAGTTTAACATAAACTAAAATAAAGTCATGACTTCAATCTTCGGAGTTACATTTATCTTAGTTTATGTTAAACTAATCTGTGGAACAACTGGTTTAAGAACTAGTTTCTCTAGAAATAAAGGGGTTTCTCAGCTGCTGGCAAAGGGGAGCAAATCTTGTAAGCCATGGAACAGCAGTGCCGTCTATCTCATTGAATTAATTACGGTAATTCCTCTAATAAATCGATCATCGGAAGTGATATTTGAGGAGATGAAACAGCGGAGTGATATTGCGTATCAGGTAAAATCGAAAGTCAAAGAATTAACGATGCCCCCTTTAAAGTCAATGTTACCAGAGCATTACTTTTGACATCGTTAGCAACAACAACAACACTTCGGAAATTAAATTTTTGTAAAAATCTTCAGTTTTTCCCTTCTAAATTGTATACTTTATATTTTTTTTTACGATCAGTTTTCACTTTTTGAGATATTCGTACCTGCGTCGTTATGTTAGTAAACCTCGACGACTATGAGAATCCCTGTCAACACATGCACATTAGCATTGCATGTGAAAACATTTTTATTACAAACGGAATAATATAAATCTGGGATGATTGAATTATTACAACTTCCGATCGTATTTTTCTCCAAAAATCGTGTATAATATATTCCCGATAGGGTAATCGATTTATTAGAGGAATTAGGGTATGAAACTTTCATTGATGAATAGTCATATCCTGATATTATATTTCAATGAGATAGAGGGCGCTGGTGTTCCAGCAGTTACAAGATTTACTCCCCTTTGTCATATGTGCTGGAGAACCCCATCGTTTCATATTATTCGAATTTTAGTTGTTAAATATTGTGATATAATGTAAATGTTATCTATTGGCTTCAAATTCCCAAAAATGAATTTATTTGCATGAAGTTATTTGTTTATGGTCCAGTAATTGCATGCTCTCTCTATGCAGACTTAGAGTATACTATCACACCAAGCTTACAATCTTTTGACCCCAAACACCCTTGTGAGAAATCCTTGACAGATCAGAATAATAATGACACACAGTATAGCTAATCAGATTTGTGGTTTTAAAATGCGCTCAAAATAGTTAACCAGATCGCAACATCAAAGGATCGATTGTCATCAAACTGTCTGGGTTGACTTTCTATAAATTGAATTATCCAAAATTGAAGGCATGTAAACTTGTTTGACCAAAAAAATATTTTGATCATCATGGAGGTTTTCAAACTCATTTGTTTTCCGTTTGGTTAGCTCATACTTGTGTAAGTTACTTTTTTTTTTCGATAGACATTCAGAAGTCCGCGTAATATAACACAAGTCTATGTTTTATGGATAACTCTTTATTGCTATGAAGGCTGAAGTTTTGTTGGAGATAGTTCAACTTTTCTAAAGTTAATGGGCTTTGGAAAACTTAAAAAAATCTCCAATGAAATGTCAGCTCCACGCCAATAAAGATGCTATCCCTAAAATAGCTTTGGAAAACTCGGAACGATCTCGAATGAAATGTCAGCTCCATGCCAATAAGTTTTACTGACAGTGATTGTAACCATGGGTCTTGGGACCAATAATGCAGAGTTACGTGTAAAATGATTTTTGAGAAAGAAAGAATAAATTGGTCGTCAGCAGGATTTGAACTCGCCACCCCGGCTTTACCACGCCGATGGTCTACCTACTGAGCTATGACGGCCCATAGGTATTACAACCGTGGATTGTCCCTGTGATGACCAACCTTTTCTCTCAGTGTTGCAATGTGCGCAACTGGCTTTATAATGAAGAAGTGATACTTGGTATGCCTTATAGCCTGCCACTGAGCATATATACATATGAAATGATTTTTGAGAGAGAAAGAATGAATTGGTTGTCAGTGGGATTCGAATCCACGACCCGGCTTATTGCATCAATGCTCTACCTATACTGAGCTATGACGGCCCATAGGTATTACAACCATGGTTTGTCCCCGTGATGACCAACCTTCTCTCTCGGTGATCGTGTTGCAATGTGCGCAACTGGCGTTATAATGAAGCCCGCCACTGAGCATATATATATATATAAGTAAAGAAATGATTTTTAAGAGAGAAAGAATAAATTGGTCATCATTTCTTCATTATTAAGCCAGTTGCGCATATTGCAACACGGAGAGAGAAGGTTGGTCATCACAGGGACAATCCATGGTTGTAATACCTATGGGCCGTCAGAGTTACGTATAGATGCATCAGTATATGTTCAGATCTGAATAACGAGAGTAATACAGTAAAACCTGTGAATACTAGCACCTTGGTAAACCAACCAACCCCTAAATACCGGCATTGTTCATACAGTAATTCCCCTAATAATTCGATCACCGGAAGTGCAGCAAAAATGGCATAAATCTGGCAATATTCTCCATGGCACCAGCTACAACTTGTCACATTTTGTCATCATATGACTTTTCTTCAATTTGAATGAAGAATGGAAATGTTACTTTTTCTCTCTGTTTGAATAACAGAGTTGAAAAGTGAACTTCCTCTGATTGAATTATTAGGGGAATTACCGTACTTCCAATTCTTAAATTTAAAGTATTTTGAACCTCGATAAACCAGATCCCTGTCAAAACTCACAGTATAATCTGGTCACAAGCATGGTCCGTAAACACAGGTATTTATGGCCCAAACCTACACCTGCTTTGATCTATGCCTTAATCTCCGCCGGAAGTTTTAAAACAAAAGTTATCTCCCCTGGGGAGTTATCCCCCTGGGGAGTAGTCTCCCTTTAGGGGAGCTCTCAGCTCAGCCAGGATATATAAGCCAGCTCCCAGCATACTCTTCCTCTTTTCTCGTTTGTACCTCCAGTGGTGCACGTCAGGGAGTTTGCAATACAGTCCTAGTTGTTGTTGTTACAAAGACTAGTTGTTGTTGTTCAAAGTGTTGTTTATAGAAACATTTTCTTTCTTGAATAATGTCTTCTGAGTATTCTGTTCCAATTCCCCCAAATTCTTCCCGTGCGTGTGGGCGATTTTCGACACGCTTTGACGCCCACACACGTGGTTTCGCTTGCAAGGAAATTTTGCTATCGAAATAACACGGGTGCTGAATGTGTGTCTTGGGATAAAGTTACTTGGAAAAATTATGCACAGGCCTGTAGGTCCTATTTACTACAGGCTTCAGAGAACCCGATCTATCGGAAGTCGATAGACGTATTTTGGAAATTGTCATTAGTTGAGGACATCAAAATTAATCAAGATCTGAGTGGTCCCGTTTTAGGTTTGTCCCATAAATCAAAACCAACTCCTCCTTCTGGGGGAGATTTACCACCTAGCGGTACGGTTGTACGACATGATAACCAGAGTGTACTGGATAGCTTAGCCTCCACGGTATTGCTTTGTCGAGAGGCCTTGGGAAACCGGTTCCTTTGTTCAAGCAAACAAGGCCAGGTCACAGCTGCCGCGACGTTCTATTGTCCCCGACGGACAAGAGATTTCGACCTCACCGCATGTTAGTTTTCCGACTCCTTTGTCTATTGGCCTTTCGCCGGCGGATTCTCACAATAGGAATTTACATCGTCGTTTATCTCCTTTACGATTTAAATCTGTTGGTTTATCTAAAAAGAAAACAGCCTCTCATCCTATGGAAGGGCGTTTCTCCTCGGCTTTGAAGTTCGCTTTACGGATTTACAACCTCCATTTTCGGTATATTGACACGTCCCGTGTTTCGGGTCGTCGCGCTTGTGTTTTTACAGCTGCTTGGCCGAATGCTTACAGTGTCGGACTGAAGATTAAAAGTTTTGTCTTCACGGAATAAAAGTGCTTCAACGTATTATGACTTCTGAGAATTACAGGTTCTGCAGAGAAAAAGTTTGCAGTCCGTCATTTTTTCTTGTGTTGTTGTTGTTCTTGTGTTTCCGACTTTTTCCAGTTGTGGGAGTTTTTCTTCTGTGCATGCAGTTCGTTTGCTCCTACCAGAATTTAGTCTCTTGTTTTATCAAGTGTTATAATTTCTGTTTATTTGATATCATTGTGATCAAGAGGAAACTTGCAGAGTTTTTTCTCTGTCTTTGAGTTTACGTGTTGTTGTTGTTGCGTTTGTCTTCGTCATTACAAGCCAAAAGCTACACACTAGGGCTCTTTGTTAAATATTAATGAGCTAGGGTTAGGGTTAGGGGTGTGTTGAACAACAAAAGAGATCACGAGAGGTTTATTAAGAAATTGTGCTATTCTTTGAAACACATTTTTCTGTTAGTAAATATTGCATTGTGATGTATTCATTTTCACAACCAAATTTTCCCATCGCTATATTGAATTAGATGTACAATTCAAATTGGGTTGAGCTGTAATTTTATTTCTTTTTTCTGAGAAATTATTATTATTAGCTTGAGGTTTATTTCTCCGAGAAATCTTAGAATTGCTCTCGTTCGACAGCACGTGGGGTATTTATTGATCATTACCTTGTCAGTGGTCGGGCTGGATCAGGCCTGAAGTTTCTCAATCATCGGCCTGGGACAGCATAAGTCTGTTCCATCGGGCAGTCTTCTTGTTCTTTGTAAGTTCCGTGTTTGTTTACCGGTTACAACCTTGTAAGAAGAACCACAGACTGCCTTGGCAATGTTTTTTCTCCTCGATAGCCTCGTCCAAAACATCTTTTGGTCTACTGCATTTATTTCATCTTTATCTTTTTTAGGTAAAGACAGCCGGGCGCGCTGACCGACTGCACCATGGAGACTAAGCTGAGCTTGTCTATTTAAAAAACCGGATGATAATTTATTGGACCTCTAATAAGGGGGCGAGTCTAGATTGAACATTGTTTTGGTTGGTCAAGTTAATTTGTGAGATTTGTGACCTTATAGTTCATCTACCGGCGAGAGACATCAAAATGTATTGGCTCTCTTCGGGGAATTTTAAATTTTATTGAAGATCCTCCTACTTCACGTGGAAGTTTCTTTGTGTTGATTGTCGGAGTAACGTTCTCGATTAACGCTGGGAACAATGAGTGTGTTCACCTCCTAGATGCGTTTCAAATCTCATTACAAGTCTCGCATACTACGGCTGTTTTGTTTCGGACTCCACTGTGAATTTTTCCAGTTTCGACTACAGTTTTCAGATTTATCTTCAGTTGTTTTTCCATAACGTCGTTCCTGTTCTCCTCAACGTCGTTTCTCGTACATTTCTAAGGTTTTACCCGGCTCTTTCGTGAGCGTATATGTACAATAAATTGAACTGATTGGTAAGATTTTGGGAAAATCACTACGCCGTTTCTCAAGCAACGCCATTCGCGTTTCGCATTACGTCGTTCCTGTTACACCTCGTCGACGTTCCATTACTTCGTCGCGTGGTTCTCTTACTCCTTCCATCTAGTAGTCCTTTCCGTACGCCATAACGCTGTTCACCACGTCGTTCTTTTATACCTCCTTATCAGGATCGTCAAGTTCGACAGTTCCGGTCGCCATTTCTGGATCTTTGTCTTCATTGTATAGAGACTTTGGCGTTTGGTCGCTTGCACGTCTCTCGATGTCGGTGTTTTTCTAATAAGACGATTCGGCGTTGCGTCTTCTTTATCGCTGGGTTGACCCCCATCGCTTTGCGAGATGCGTATCTTTTTATACCAATTCATCCTCGTTTTTCGGCGTTTCTCCTACGATTCACCATCGTCGGTCGTCGATTTCGTGTGACAAGTCTTGCGTTCGGAGTCAACATCGCCCTTGTATCACTTTTATAGCTTGGCTTTGTGTTCTCCATCTTGGAGCGTTCACATCGAGGTTTATTTGCGGTGGTGCCCCTAGTGGTTCAATCACGGGAAGTTCATTTTTCAACTCGGTTATTCAAGCACAGAGATAAAGTGACAGTCTCATTCTTCTTTCAAATTGAAGTAAGCCATATGGTTACAGAGTGTGACACTTTGTAGCTGATACCGTCAAGATTATGGTCAGATGTAGGCCAGTTTTTGTTGCACTTCCCGTGGTCGTATTATGGGGGGTAAGTTCCCTAAGTATTCGTGACCGGAAGTGAATATCGCAGTCGTGAAAAACTGACCACTTCCGAATACTTTGTGCAGGTCAGTTCAGGAAAACGGACGTTTTCGTAAATTTAGAGTCCCCATATTGACGGAGCTTCTCGACTTTGGGGCACACTGCGAACAGGCAGGTTAGCGTGACGAGAAGAGCGGCATGTTATGCCCGTTTCACGAATGTAGGAACGGGCTGCCATACCGTCTGGACGGCCCAGTTGGTAACAGTTCGTTTGGTTACTAGTCCCCAACTTCTAAAATGTCTATCAATAAAAAAACTGATTATTCGTACAACATTACATTGTTTGCTAATTGGAATGTTTTATCCACTGCTTTGTTGTGTTATCAATCGTGAACGCGAAAGTAATAATTGAATCAAGCCTTTGTGTCTATTAATAGCCTGTACATGGCAACATTTGGTGTAAGACTCACGAAATATAATTGACAAAGGATCTGCTGCAAGTTGTATTGTCAGCCTTTTGTCCAGGATATTACCTTTTCAATGGGAGGTCTTACACCAAAGCCTTGCCCTGTACATCTCCGCTTGCATGGGGCCTAGCAAGGGGGCGTATGCACACTGCGTAACTGTACTCTAGAGCAGGCGATGCCTCTCTTCATAAAATAACCTTGTTTAATTGAAATGAATATCTTCCAACATTTATCCGATGATTATGTAAAACGGTTAAAATATTTAATTTTATATGCACATATTGTGGGATTTACCTGAAGTATCAATAAAAAAACTCCAATGTCATGTAAGTCGAGGGAGCCAGTATTTCATTTCTTCAGATTTGCTAGAAGTCTCCTGTACATTTTTTACTTCAGCACGGAAGCAGCTGGTATTTCATTTGAGCTATCGGGAGATGTCTTAGACATTGATGCTGGTCAACCTGAATATCCCCATTGAGCCTCTTTGTGCACACAATCTATGGTAAATCTGCTGTAGTCGCTGTGAAAATTGTTTGGGTAATTGAAACAAATGTATTGCTTGTTTCATTTCAGCAACAAAGTAATGAATGGAAATGAAATGAACAGAAAACTGTTATTTTCTTTTAGACGGTCACTTCATTAAATCATTGCAGTGAATATGACCAATAATTATATGTAAACCAGTCAGAATCTTTAATTTGTATACAAGATTAGCGCAATCAAAAACAATAAATCGGATGATCCCAGGTTTGAAGTGAGACCAGCCAGTCTGTCACGGGTTATACAATCGGTCTGCATATGCAAACTGATCCAACACTCTGCCTTGTTGGCACATAATAAACGATTTGGGCTGAAACTGGCTCTAGCTAATTTGAATAATAATAGTTTTCTCTGGACTCTGATGATTCGTGTAGTCTTAAATGTCTCCATTCCAGGCAGGATCAAAGCACTTCCTCTCTTGAACGCTCAGTACTTTTGGCCTTGTGCCAAAACCGGGCTGCAATATTGGATACATTTACATATCAATGGACAAGTCCTGCATATGGGGTGAAAAAAAGGGGTTTATCTCTGCTTGGCATCACGAACTGCATGGGAATTTGCCAGCTAAAAGAGGTTCATATGGGGACGTTCTGAAGAGTAAAAGTCGCTGATAATCCCACCTGGCTCATTCTTTCAATCTTTCCATGGATGTCAGCAAATCATTCTATCACAGCTGTGTAAACACCAATATTTTCAAAACCCTTTAAGTAAACTGCGTATTAACCTCGAGTCCTTGCTATAATTGCTTTCAAATAACAGATGTATCCATTTTTATTGGGAATGGATATGGGAGTCCCGTCATCGAAAAAAAAATGATGTTCACTTTCGTATATTCATTTTCTGACGCTGTCGTGGCGATTGGTTTCGTAAAACCCTCTAAAATATATTTAGGACTCTCTTCTTTAGGATATAAGAAGCTGAAAATATTGTAAATAGGTTTGAAAGAGAGTAAAACGGCTATTGAGCAGCGCTTTATAGGAGATTGTTCATAACCGGGTTGGTATTTCATAATATCCCACGCCTCTGTCTAATTTGAACGCTCGAATAAGAACGTTCTTTTTCTGACGCTCCTTTTTCTGACGGGATAGTGTTCATTTTCCGACTGCCTGACGTTCGTTTGCTGGGAGAAAAAGAACGAGTACGGGTTCATTTTCTGACGCATTCTTTCAGTTTGAACGTGAAAACTTTTGACACGCTCTCGAACTCGTTGATGCGGATGTTTTTCCCATCCCACAACTACATAAGCCCACAATATTATCAATCTCGCGACTACATAAATGGGGGACTTGCGAATAGTTAGGACCGCGGTTTTTCACGAATGGGCCGTTTTCGATTACTTAGGGAACAGTGTCACGTGACCTGGCGAAAAATGCCCGTTTTCGAATTTACTTAGGGTCGCGAATACTTAGGGAACTTACCGTATTACTGTGTGTTCGTCGTTACTTTGGGGACAGTTTTTCGTCTCTCTCCTTCAAGTGCTTCGTCCCGTATAGACCGTTGGACCAGTTTTAGACGTGGGCATTTTAGTTGTTTGGTCATCAACTTGTCATTTCTACGCAGGACCTTAATCATTATGGTCGCATTCTACTTCGGTCACTGCAGTGCCTTCGGTCTTATTACAGATGTTTTCCCTCAATCCATTAGTGCTGGTATTGACGTCTCTACTTCCACCTCTGTTTTGGTGGCAGTCCCACCACATCGTCATGTGGGGTGTTCATTTTCCGGCTGATAGTCTAGGTTCGATGCCAGACTTCACATCAATTTAAAAAAAAAAAAAAAAAAAAAAAGACGATGTTTTTCATCCAATCGGTCTTCTACTTCGCTGCTATCAAGCGAAATGGGCCTATTTCGTCTCCTGATGCCGAGAACGTGATGCCGATCCCGACTCTGCCTCGGTTTTCCTTAGTAGCTGTTTTCCTCCTTCACCTCCATCGTGTTGATTAGTTTCAAATCAGCACCATTGAGGGGTATCGATCTGCTTTGGCTAGGGTTTTACGTCTTTCTGCCGGCATCGACATTAGTCTAAACGACAATCTCTCTGCGCTCATTCGGGCTTTTGCGCTACAGTCTCGCTGTACTCGCCAGCTGTTACCGAAATGGGATATTGGTGTGGTTCTGTGTGCTCTGATTCGTCCGCCCCTTGAACCCTTACAGTCCGCCTCTATTAAAGCTGTTGTCTACAAGTCTGCTTTTCTGGCGGCTTTTCCTTTGGCGTCTAGAGTGTCTGAACTTCATGCTCTTGAGAAATCATCTATGACCTAGACGGCGGATTGGTCTCGCGTATCGTTTCGACCTATTCCTGAGTTCATCGCCAAAATGAGTCTGTTCGCTTAGGTCCGTGTGCTCAACGTTTGTACTCCATCCCTGCGTTATCAGACTTCGTACATGGCCTAGAAGACGACCTTCTGTTATGCCCTGTTCGAGCCATACGCCACTATTTCACTCGTACCGATCCCGGTCGGGGCTCGCGTCGTCTGTTATTCTTGCCCCTTCGTCTTTCGGCGGTACGTGACATTACTAAGAATACCATCGCTTCGTGGTTTAAGGAAACCATTAAGTGGTCTTATCGATTGGCCATTGACGCTCCCCCGCTACTGTCTACTGCTTCTTCTCATGAAATTCGTGCCATCGCTACGTCATGGCCTTTATGGAAGAACTTGTCCCTCCATGACATTGTCCAGTCTTCTGCTTGGACGGCAAATTCCATGTTCACTAACTTCTGCTCAGCTTGCCAGTCACCGACTCTCAAGTCATCAATCAAGCCTGACACAATGGTGAGTTTTAATCTTTGCTTTACTGCAGATTTGCTTGTGTCATTTCAGGTTAAGCTATGATCTTCTAGATCATCTCAGCTGAGTCTCCTGGCGGTCAACTCACAGTTTCAACGTACAAGAACTGACACTTTTGTGAGTATTAATAATGTTGATTTTCAGGTCACCAGTGTCAGCAACAGTAAAGTACAGACAGTTGACAAAGACACAGAGTAGACTCAGAGATTCCGCTGTCAACTCTCAACAGTCCATTCTGCATCAAGGATTAAAGTACACAGAGTTGGACCTAAAGCGGAATGTGGACTGGCGCTGCGAACAGGTGGACGACTAGTATGGCATGATGGCGAATCCTCCCAACTCATACATGCTTACCTCCGAACTCTGGTGTTCAGATGCCTCAGTTCCGTTGGCGGTAATACTGCGTACCACATCCACATCACAGATTAGGACACCTTGTATGCTACATTGGCGACCAAAGATCCCAACTCATACATGCTGCCTTCCAAGTGCTCACCCCGGCCTGACTGCCTGAGTTCCTATACGGAGGGTAACACTGTGCTCCACATCCAAGACCACAGCTACATGCATGGAGACATGCAACAAGCTAAGTAGCCACTTCTTATATCCTTGACTACCTTCTGAGTTCAGACCAGGGTTTTCTTGTTGATTATGATTGTCTTGTTTGTGATTATTTCAGCGGATATTTAGCCTGCCATTGCAAATACAACAAGGCCGGGGTTCCCACCTCCATATGTTGGTAGTGAGGCATAGATCAAAGCAGGTGTAGGTTTGGGCCATAAATATTAAACATTTATAAACAATGTTACTATTTATAACCAAACCAAACCTGCTTTGATGTTATGGCCCTCCCATCCTTCCCCTCACTCCGCGGCCTTCCACACCACAGGTCTCGGTTTATAACAAGAGAAAAGAGGAAGAGTATACTGGGAGCTGGCTTATATATCCTGGCTGAGCTGAGAGAGCTCCCCTAAAGGGAGACTACTCCCCAGGGGGATAACTCCCCAGGGGAGATAACTTTTGTTTTAAAACTTCCGTTTTATCGTTTGTATTGTATTCCTGGCGGAGATTAAGGCATAGATCAAAGCAAGTTTGGTTTGGTTATAAATAGTAACATTGTTTATAAATGTTTAATTTCACTGTGATTGCATTGTATGCATATTTTAGTGTAGTTGCCCTGTAACGTTCTCTGTTTTTGTATATTTCAGTTCACAGTGAATGGTATCCCTATCGTACGAGCTAACCTACCAGCGAAGAATGGTCGGGTACATCTGATAGCCAGGCCATTGTGGTACAGTTCTCCCTCCACCGTGTCAACACAGACTGTGAGTCTCTTCCTCATCTCACTAAATCTACAAGTTTCCCCCATCATTCATTGCAGTAATATATCTGGTGAAGCGATAGGACAACTCACAGTTGTCTACCTTATTGTAACCTGCTCACTGGGCTGATATGCAGGCACAAGCTGGCGTATTCTATCCCAGCGCACAGTCATTTTGTAATGTATGGAGGTGGGCAATTCTGTCCCCTTCTAGCCTCGGAGAGCCTCTTTCCTCCAGATGACACCATGAGTCTGCTAAACTCCCAAGTCTGTTGTTTTTGTTTCGAAATATATCCAATTGAGTATATTTAATTCAACATACTCTTATCAAAGAAAACAGACTGGCCTGCGATCATAGAATGTTGGCACTACTGCACAGACAAGGAAGTTTCATGGGGGTTATCAGGCCGAATATAAACAAATGTATGCATGCTCATATCAAGGTCGATGAAAATGTGCAGCGATTTGTAATCACTGTGTTTAACCTCATTGACAAGGAGAACTGTTACAGTATGTCAAAATGAATTCCCCGATGATGCCCAAAAAATGATTTAATGATTCCTCATTAAAACACTTAATTCAGGGTCTGATAAAGAACTTTTAATTGATGGACCTCAATAATTCAAGAGACATTTTCAGATTTCATCCTACATTGTGACCCTATGTTGCAGAGTGTAATTTTGCTACATGTCATCGCTGTATATTATGGACTTTGACCTCTGATTAGTCTTTTGATCTGTGAAGATTTATCTTTGTTACAATCTGAATGAAGCCCATTGCATGGCTTATATATACCAGTGATGGCAAATATATGTTATCCATCTTTTGCAGGATATCTTGTCTAGATACCAGTGGATACATAAGTAACAAATATAGGGATGATTCAATTACAATTTGTGCCATAAAAAAGGGCAAAACTTAAGTTTGAATTAATAATTTTCTGTATTTTCCCCAATTGTCCCCGATGCCCCGATGGTAATTGGATACCTCGCCTCAAGATCTCGCTTGGGATTGCTTTTCATGCTGATTTTTCTTTAAATGTCGTCACCTGGGGGCCAGGTTAACAATTCATTTCTGGATAGCAACTTTAGAACTAAAACGGGTTCTTTCCAAATTTGGTATGTGGGTTCCCTGTCGCAAGATCTCGCTTGGGAATGTTATTCATTGGTGGTGCCATAACTTCTGGAAAACTGAATGGGTTCTTTTGAAATTTCGTACCGTATGTGGGTACCTCGCTTGGGACTGCTTTCTGTGTCTAGAATCAACGTCACGCTTCCAAGCCAGACTTAAACTACTCAGGTTTTCATTTCTCTTGTATCAAAATATTATCAATATTTTACCATATCAGACATAATTTTATGTTTTTCAGCCACCATTGACTTCTACAGTCGGTCAGCCAGTAACAGAAAAGTCCAGTCAGGTAAAGCTTGTAATGTTTGATAATGCTCCACAGCAGAGATGGGTTCACTTGTTCCCAAAAACCTCAATTTGTAATGTTTTGTCGGCCATGCAGAAATTAAGTAGAACTATTCATTTAAATTCCCTCCTGAACTTGTGCACCAACCCACCCGATATAGCATTCTGTAATACATACATTGTAGATGACTCTGATTAGACAAATTTATACTGAAAGACCATTGCTGTTCTCTCATGTTTCCCAGGAGAGCCAGTCAAACATTGTGGGGCCAATTGTCGGTGCAGTCGCTGGGCTGATTGTCCTTATAGCTGTGGTAATTGCGGTGATCTGGTTTAGGAAGGTCAAGGCCACATCTTTCATAAAACTCAGGAAAAGATTCAGGAAGGTAAGATTTATTAAATTTATTAATTGACTGGTGAACAAGTGAGGAAACTGACCACAGATCCGATCAGATGTCACCAATCAGGAACAACAAGGGAGACAACTTAGCACAATCACATCAAGGGAGTTAACTAGAAACAGTCAGATCAGGAGATCAATAATCAATAACTTAGCACAAGCACATCAGTAGAGGTAACTTGGCATAGACAGATCAGGAGATATCAACAATGGCAAGGGAGACAACTTAGCACAATCACATCAACAGAGGTAACTTGGCATAGTCTGATCTAAAGTAGCTGCTAGATAAAAAGAAACTCTTACAATGTTAAAACTATACAGTCAATCAGAATATGTCTGACTGAGACTTTTTGGCATGGAATACACCTTGGAGCTGATTTCTTTTTTAGTAAATGTTTGTGAGTTAATCGTGTATGGCTGATTCTACATCGTCTGATCATGGCTTGATCGAAATGTTTTCGACTGCTAAAATGAGTATAGCCTACAGTTTTTTGGAGCTCATGAAGTTTGTTATTATCCAAAGCATCCCATAAAGATTGAAACAGCTTTCTCACATGTACAGATAGATGGTCTGAATTAGCTATATGGTATTCCAATAGGATCAACCTCAGTATCTGGGTATCTGGGGCCATTTCATCAGCTTCATTAATTCCTTTCGTGCCCACATGGCTAGGCAACCACTTCAGAATGGTGAAGGGAGTTGAAGTTCCACTTTCAATCGCTTGAGGGCATGACAGTGAATCTGAGAATTTGACAAATTTTCCTCCTACAGCCAATCTGAATCCACAGGGGAACAAGGATAGTAAAGGGATGTAGGACTCGTCTTAATCAATTTTAGGAGCTTGATCATGCCAATAATGAACTATGAATTATTCCTGTCTGTTTGTTTGTTTGTTCTTACACAGGGTTCAGACAACAGCCTCTCTCTGGCTCGGATCCACTCGGATCAGGATGAAGATTTGGATCAGCCGGACTCGCCCCAAGTGAAGAATTTTGATAACCCTTTGTATAATGTGAAGGATGACTATGACACATTAGAGGATGACTGATAGATGTACATATCCTGCAGTTTAACTTCCACGACTAGATTCTGCCATTGAAATACAGGAAGATGGGATTGAAGATTCTACCAAATGTTCGCCACACCCATACTTTTTAATGCTAAATTGTATAAAATTGAACTGATCGACTTCAAACGGAGAGTGGCTTGATATCAGTGAGAGGATGGTTGGGTTGCTTTTCAGTTACCTGCATAATCCAAGATGGCTGCCATTAACCATCTTGTGTAATCCAAGATGACCACTGTCAGCCACTTGGATCTTGCCCAGACAAAACTTGAGAATGATTGAACCGATCGACTTGAAATTTGAAGAGTGTCTTGATGAGTGAATTGTTGGGGTTGCTCTTCAGTTGCCTCCGTAATCCAAGATGGCTGCCTTATGACATGGTCGAAGTCTGAATAAGAACAAACTCAAAACTGTCAAATATCATACCTGTTTGGAAAAAAGCAATGGCCATGTCAAGGGTCTGATTGCGATTACAGCGGTTGTTCTTGGCGACATTTCTATTGTAACGCCAACAATGTCACTAAGCTATAACTTAATGCCTTTGTTGTGTGACGTATGTCGCAATACCTCTTCCCACATCGATGCTGTATATGACCTGATCATAATCGGACTCTTGACTTCACTGGCTAGAGGTGACCGATTTAATACATTTTCACCACATCTGTGTCGAAAAATCAACTTTTATGTCATTTTTCGTGGTGAAAAAATGTGAACTTGCTGCTCACTTCTGCTCATTTCTCAGTACGTTTTCATGCAAAGTGTATAGAGGGTATTTGGTAGGAAATGAGAATGATTAATAATTGCTTTTAAAGCATAGATTGCAAATACATTGAAACATGGGTTTATAAATGTTGATCTAAAGATCTTTATAAGAAATGTGAACGTGGTGAGAATTTAGTGTTTAATGCAATGAATAAAAATTTAAGATGATTAGAGCAATATGAGGTATTCATGTTTTAACGAAAGAATCACCAGTGATACCAGTATGTGCCAAATATTTACGGAAAGAGATCCGTATTTTGACCACAGATGTTCATATAAATTTCATAATTTTGTACTAAAACTAGGAAAATTTGATATACACATACATGTACATTCCTTTTGAAATGTTTTGGGAAGGATATTTTTTATATATTTTAAGATATCATTGCATGCAGTTAGGTATATAATTTCATAAGAAAACATTACTGTAGAGGAGCCTTCAGATCATTTCACTAGATGAGAGGCTGTTCATTAAATCTCGACCCACAAGGCCATATTTGCATTTTTCTATTCATTAGTTTCCTGCTTCTCTCCCTTATATAACAGGTTAGGGTCAACTGTCACAGTTGGGTATATCAATATCTGATATCACCATATTTAGAATACAAAACTAACATTAACCCCTTATATAGTGTGAAGGATATTAATTTACATTCATGAATTTTAATACCTGAATTAAGTTTTCCTCTCTCACGGTGTACATATTTCCTTCGAAAACTTACTACTAATAATTAATTTAGTCCATCATTTCACAATCATGCTGCTAGAAATTTCGCCAATGAAAAATCTCACAGTTCATATTATACAACAGCGAGGTCAATATATAAAGTAAAAGCATGAGTATCAGAGATATTTGAAAAAATTACCTTTGCTTTGGCGAACTTCAGTCTCACTATAGCATGCACAAACACATTATCTGGAATAGCGATGACATCAGTGATACGACATATTATAATGTCATCCAACAAGCAGTGATGATGCCCACTTCCAAATGTACATAGCACTGTTGGGGGGCATTCAGGTATTATGTACGCTTTGAGAGGGGGAGGGGGTCAAAAAGTTGAATTATTTTCCTATGTACTCATTAAATTTTGCATGGGGGGGGGTGTAAAAAAATAATAATTTTTTGCGTAGGTAATACTTCAATGCTCTCCTGACAACAAAGCCACCCAGTGACAGTGTGCTCTGCCATGTCAATCGAAAAAATATATAAATCGGATGCCATTTATTTTCGATAATCATTTTCTCATGAATGCTAGACACATGTTGAGGTCAAAATATACTTCATTCTGTACCTGTTGTCAGAGTTCACCGAGTTTTATAAATATTAATGACAGGCGAGATTTTGAGACTGCTTATACATCTTTAATTTCGGGGAAGAGTTTTACATATTAAGGGATACAAATAAACTGTCCAAGGATTTGAAGTGGAATTATATGCATATTTTTTTAATCAAAATTAACTTCTGGAATTTTAAAATATTTATTACAAACCACTTGTATGGTAAGGTATGGGTTGACCCTAACCTGTGTATGGCTTATAGAGTTTGTTACATTGTCACGGTCTAGATTCAGAAGTGACAATGAAGACCTCTCTCAATTGTATATGATGCAGGTTTCTGCACAGTTGAAATAAATGTTCACCACATGTTCATCTTAGCTTATTGACTTCATTCACCATGTATTTGAGCCTATTCCATCTTCACAAATCATTATGTCACATCAGTAAACGAGCCAATGAAATTATGGGTTTTTTTTGAAAATTTGACGTGGGAATTGGACACGCTATGTGGTCATAGTACATGAGGGGCACGACTGTGGTATACTGTGCGAGACCAGACAGAAGTTGTGGAAATTAGCTACTTTATTTCTCACACTCTTGATGTATAGTTGTTTGTTCTTTCTTAAGAAGATCGATTTTAGGAACGGCCTAAAATATTGGGAAGAAATAAAATCGGCGATAGTCCACATAAACAATAGTGTTTCTATTTTGTGACGAGCACACTTTGAGACCCACCAAGGGCTGAAGGTGTGTCTTCATTAAATGAATGTGATTGGCTCCGTTGGACCTGCAATAATATACCCAATAACACCAATAACATGGCTATGAATAGATGTATCTAATAAAGTATGATCATACCATGTGTTCAGATGATACCACAAGTTCAGACACAGTGATATCGTATGGAGCAAAGAAATCAGGGGCTAGTTCACAGAGGAGGTTGCTGCTTGGCGAAAGCGACTCGTAGATAGTTTTCTTTTCCGATTGTGACGTCGCTATTGGACGTTCTGGGTCTGTCTTTGTTTAGAATGGCAACAGTGGGTATGATGAATCGGGGTACATCTCAGAAGAGTGACTTCATAGAAAAGTAAAATTCTCTCAAGCTATACGAGATCAATTTTACCGGTAACGTTTACTTTGCAGCACTGCCCAGATCATGGTAAGAATAGGTCACAGCTCCATAGACAAGTCACAACTAGTCGTAAGAGACTACCAAACTGGGCCATGGGTGAAAAGGGATAGGACCCTACATGTGAGGTTCCCAGGTATGAAAAGGAACAGGACCCAAACTTCGTGATATGACTGAAATATAGTTGAAAGCGACGTTGACTTGTTTTCACTCACTCACTATATTTTGCATCCTATGTCAAATAGACTGGACCAGCCACTCATTATGGCTGCAGTCATGGCGGTCACTGCTCTTCAGTTCATTTGTTCATGATTTTTAAATGCAAAGCTATTTTCGCTGCATTCGTAGTTCCTGGCCCTCTGGTGTGGCATTGACAAAGAAGTTGCCTCCCCTTTCTTATCGTTGACCATTCATATGCTACCATATCCTTATAGTAGACTACACACTAAACTTGTCTGTGCAGGTACACTGCAGGTTTAAACAAAATTCAGTTGTGTGACAATTAGCATCATGTTAAAGTGTGTTTCTGTTTGCCAGTACTAGCATGATATATCCGGTATGATCGAGCATTGCTTATTGTTTTTCCAAATATATTGGCAAAATTATGACATATTCAAATTGATATGCATTCCAGTTTTCTTGAAAATAGAAATAAACGCAGCAAGGAAGCAATCAGAGATTGCTCAATTGTATGCCCCCCTTCCGCTTTAATCCGACACTGCTCCACCATTGTTCTGTTTTGTATTGGTCTGTGGAGGCCTAATTTGGCTAATTATAAAAATTCTGTTTCAGTCACTTTTTTCGGCATGCCTCGCATAATACATGTACATATTCCACCCGGGACTTTCGCCAAATTCAAAAATGTGACCTGGTTATGAGACCTACATTCCTTGGGAGTATATTGTGGTGAAATTATGAAGCGATCGTGAACTTTGAATTTTGCATCCAATTCACTCTTTTTGGGGCAATTTCATACTTCAGGACCTATGTGATCTACTTTGGAATGTGCTTTGGACAAATAAATATATCCCATTCATTTAGGTTTGATGAACAAAAGGCCATAACTCTTGAAAATATAACCGAAAGCAGAGAAACTTCACGCTGCACACCTATGGGGTACTGACCACATATCATGCAAATTCCATAATTGTCCATACAATATTAACCGAGATCCAGCCCGGACAAATCCCAATTCACAAAGATTTCAAGAACAAAAGGGCCAGAACTCTTGAAATATACGCGAAACGTGGAGACACTTCACACTGCACAACTACAGGGCACTCACCACATATCCTGCAAATTCCATACTTGTCCATACAATATTAACCGAGATCCAGCCTGGACAAGTCCAAATTCACAAAGACTTGATGAACAAAGGGCCATAACTCTTGAAAATATATGCGAAACGCGAAGAAACTTCACGCTGAACAACTACAGGGCACTGACCACATACCCTGCAAATTTCATAATTATCCATACAATATTAACCAAGATCCAGCCTGGACAAGTCCCAATTCATGGAGATTTCAGGAACAAAGGGCCATAACTCTTGAAAATATAGGCGGAATGGGGAGAAACTTTACGCTGCACAACTGTGGGGCACTGACCACATGTCATGCAAATTTCATACTTGTTCATACAATATTAACCAAGATCCACTGACCACATATCATGCAAATTCCATAATTGTCCATACAATATTAACCGAGATCCAGCCCGGACAAATCCCAATTCACAAAGATTTCAAGAACAAAAGGGCCAGAACTCTTGAAATATACGCGAAACGTGGAGAAACTTCACACTGCACAACTACAGGGCACTCACCACATATCCTGCAAATTCCATACTTGTCCATACAATATTAACCGAGATCCAGCCTGGACAAGTCCAAATTCACAAAGACTTGATGAACAAAGGGCCATAACTCTTGAAAATATATGCGAAACGCGAAGAAACTTCACGCTGCACAACTACAGGGCACTGACCACATACCCTGCAAATTTCATAATTGTCCATACAATATTAACCAAGATCCAGCCCGGACAAGTCCCAATTCATGGAGATTTCAGGAACAAAGGGCCATAACTCTTGAAAATATAGGCGGAATGGGGAGAAACTTTACGCTGCACAACTGTGGGGCACTGACCACATGTCATGCAAATTTCATACTTGTTCATACAATATTAACCAAGATCCAGCCCGGACAAGTCCCATTCACAGAGATTTCAGAAAAAGGGCCATAACTCTTGAAAATGATACCGGAACTCGGAAAAAACTCTACGCTGCACAACTATGAGCCACTGGCCACATTCCATGCAAGTTTCAATCCTGTCCATCAGTTATTAACCGAGATATCACGCGGACAAGAAATTCGGACGGACGGACAGACGGATGGACAAAGCGATCGCTATATGCCCCCCCTCTAGTTAGAGAGGGGGGGGGGCATAATAATTGTTTTAATACATGCCTTTGTGAAGTTTGTTATCTGGTGATCAAAAAGTTGGAATTGCTATAGAAGCATTCATAAGTATTCCCTGCAGCACAACCCCGGTGGGGAGATCCGTTAATTTGTATGCTGGGTTAGAAATGACCATCTGCAAAAACGTAATGTTTCTTCTTTCTCATTGTGGACCAGTCTCCGTAAACTCACAGATATCACGGAGTATTATATCCGACTTCAGCGCAATATAAGTCCCGTGCAAATTTCAACTACATACATTTGTTAGCCAATCAGGTGAAACATTTTCAAAATCACGCCCACAGTAATTAGACAGTGGGGTCCGTGTAACCGTGTACAGTTCAGTTTTCGTTTTTATCCCTCGGCCAAAATGGTATTGTTGTCGTCATGTATGTCCGTCCGTCACAACTTTCTCATTACCAAGATATCTTTAGAATGACTTACATTGTATCCTAGGCACACTAAACTTGCAGTGCACATCCACATGCTCCTGACCCAGAACCCTATTGAATCTGACCAGATTGGTTGGAAAATTTGGTGGCCATCTTTAATTTATGGGAAACAGTCACAGCTTTCTCTTTACCAAGATATCTTTAGAACGACTTACCCTAGGCATACCAAACTTCCAGTGAACATCCATATGCTCATTACCCAGAACCCATTGAATCCAACCAGACTGGTTGGAAACTTTGGCAACTATCTTTAATTTATGCGAAACCATCACAGCTTTCTCGTTACCAAGATATCTTTAGAACGAATTACCCTAGACACACCAAACTTGCAGTGCACATCCATATGCTGGTGACCCAGAACCCTATTGAATCTGGACCCGATTGGGTCGAAACATTGGCGGCCATCTTTAATTTATTCGAAACCATTGATCTTGTGTATCTCGGAAACCATTTCGCTGTTCAGTGTGAAACTTGGTATAGATCATCGATACATGTAGAAACTTTAAAGGAATGACCAAACCCGTTTCTCTGATTGGGTGAAAATCTTGGCGGCACCTTTAATTTATGCAAAATCATTAATGATCTCTATCTCTGATACCACTCAAGTGCTCGATGTAAACAAGACTTACGATGAATGACAGAACTGGTTTCTCTGATTGGGCAGAAATCTTGGCGGCCATCTTTAATTTATGCAAAATCTTTAATGATGTATATCTTAGATACCATTTAAGGGTTCTATACGAAACTTGGTATACAGCATCGATGTATCAAGTGACTTCAATCAATAACCACATCAGTTCCTCTGAGTGGCGGGAAGGGTTAACAGCCATCTTTGATTTATGCAAAATCGTAAATGATCTCCATCTCTGATACCGTTCAACGTCGATGTAAAATTTGGTATGCATCATTGATGCATCAAGAGACTTACGACGACCGACAGAACTGGTTTCCCTGATTGGGCGGAAATCTTGGCGCATATTTAATTCATGCAAAGTCATTAATGATCTATATCTGATACCGTTTAGTGATTCATATGAAACTATAAATCATTAACATATCAAGAAACTTAGTTTCAGCAACCAGTTTCTCTGATTGTGTGGAAAACTTGATTGTTGTCTTTAATTTATGCAAACCTATACCTCTGTTTGAGGCAAGACTTTGTATACATCATCAATACATCAACAGACTAAAAATGAATGACAACCATTTTCTCTGATTGGATGGAAACCTTTGCAGCTATTTTTAATTTATGTAACATCATTGACGATCTGCATGTCCTTTGATACTGTTCAAGTGTTCAGTATGATATATGGTACGCATCATCGCTACATCAAGAGAAGTAATGACTGCCAGTTTCTTTGATTGAATAGAAACCTTAGTGGCCATCTCTAATTGCAAAATTTTTGATAATCTGTATATTTGTCACTTGACTGCTTGGTGTTCCAGATGTCTTTAACATAGTATGGTTCAAATTTTATACATTATGAATGACTGGCACTCAGAGCTGAGTTGTTTTCAGATGCGCAGCTTCGTATTTGTTTTTGTAATGTTGAAGGTTACAAGGACCTGGTAGTACGTGGACCAACAGGGTAAACATTATCGTGAAACAGTATCCAGATATGGCATCTCCAGAGAGCAAAGGATTTACTCCTGCCGAAAAGTCTGGCTTTGTTAGGCTTTAAAAAATATCAGAAGATCTTGCCATGCTAAGGTGTTACAATGTAATATTCTTAACTGAACGTCAATCAGTGTCAACATGAAAAGGCAAAACTTGTCATGATTGGCTTATTACGGGATCTCGTAGAATATCGGTGAAAACATTTCACACAAATTTTTCATAGAGTTAGGTCTAGATGGTATTCCCCTTATTTACCATCTTGGTAGATTGATTGTGGACTTGAACCGATACTGATCAAATTTTTGACAGACTGCCAAATCAGAAGGCCAAGTTAGTGAATTTCTCACTGGTGTCCAAGATGGCAAAAATAGACATTTTAATAAATAATCCAACAAATAGATGTACAAGGGTAAACAATTTATTATGCAAATATTAATCAATACGTATATACTGTAGGAGAAATAAAAATGATTATTCACCATGGTAAATAATTTACATTCTGTCGATTCTGTAATTTATAGACCTGAATACATCACTTTTCTTCCCCATACTACGAATCATCTCTAGTACTGCTACTTGTGGATATTTATTACCATAGTATAAAACCACTGCTGGATTACAGCAAATTAAATTATCCACCCATCTGAACATTGAACATATCAATACACTAACATTGAGCAATCGTCATCTCAGGAATGTCTAAAGTCCAATTCTGTACGAATACAGGTACATTTTAATGGCAGAATAATTATGTTTTTACTATGCAGGCCTTCAAGTGCCTCCTCTATTTTCCTATATTTTTGAGTCATTCCTTTATTTTACTCAAAACCTCCCTATATTTCCTATATTTTGACTTTTTCTCATGAAAACTTTCATCATTGCTCTGTAATGAGTCAAACTGACATGAGGAAATACATTTCAGAAATTTTTTTCACCTCGCTTCGCTCTGCAAATATGGAAACATACAATTTCTCAATGCTGAATCAAACAACAGAACAGGTCACCTGAAAAAAACCCCACTATGACCCCATTCACTAAAAGTAATTTGATTGAACACCAGAAAACAGAAGTTTGGAACATACAATATAGTACAGACCTGTCTTACACTCCTATATTTCCTATATTGTATTCAGAAAATTCCTATATTTCTCCTATATTTTTGCAAATTTCCTCCTATATTTTCACTGTGAGCCACTTGCAGGTCTGAATATGCTTTGAAATTATTTTCATTATATACAACAGCATGTCAATTCCAATTAAGTGATGAGACAATAGTATTGTTGTAAATCAACCATATTGATGAGACATGCATGTAACAAGACGAAGGGAGACAACTCGTGCAACAAAAAAAAACCCTCTATGGAATTGAAGCATGTACCAATATTTCCTCATCATTTCTTGTGATAATTAAAACATACTTTCACAAAATAAATCCATTGTCCCAATTATGTAAGCTGTTAAATTGTTATATAAGTGTAAAGTACAATGTAATTAAATGCTGATATGTAATTAATCTTTCTTCAATTCATGCAGAACCAAACTTGGATACCATACTATACAGCCATTCTGAGTGAAGTTATAAATTGTGGAACATATCTAAGAAAAATGGTCAGTCAATTCCATAAATGCCATGACACAAATTAAACCTGTACAAATCAAAATAAGCTGTATGAACACAATAATAAGACTATTTATCAAACAAATTCAAAAATATTGCTGATGGCCTATAATCAAACATTTTGTTCTTGAAATAATTGTAAATTTCTGAAATAATGTATCAATCAATAAAACAGACCAACAAAATATCACAGAAGGTTCTTAATTGGCTTCATTGCACACACGCACAACATTCTTAATTATTGAGGGTGACAATTAGCTGTTTTCTACACAGTAAAACTGACCTTGCTGACCTATGCATTCGTGTGCAAACACGGATTAACAAATGAAGAAAATTAAAACAATAGCACAGTTCTTCCCGCCATAATACCCCAAGCCTGCACTTAGCGCATAATGCTCTCCGCTTCTTTACTTCGCCTGCCAACTGTGAAGATCGTGTGTCAAAGCTCCAGTGTTTACGGAAGGATTTATGTTTAACAACGAGTGAAAACATCGTCTACAAGGCTACAAACCATGAGATATGTTGGGAAGTATTCTTGCTAGTATTATAACGATAAAATAATGGCCTCAATGTTCTGTTGCGTCTGTGGAAAGTCCAAAACAATGACTGATCTGCATTCAGTTTGTATTGCTTGTCGTGGCCATATTGTTTGCGATAGCGACCATAGATGGCAGGGTTGTCAACAATGACCCGATGATTTATTTGAAAGTATAACTAGAACTCGTGGACTTCGAAAGACTGCCGTTATCTGTGTGATTTTATGGTTTTGATGTTTGACTGTGATCTTTAGAAATACATAGTTTTTCCTATTTCCCAAAATTTGATCATGTGTATAGGCTGTGTTATGTGTAATGCTTTAGTTACCTTTGACAGTCATAACAGGATGAAAGGTACGAAGCACAATAATTTTATAATTTATCCCATTAATTAATTTGATGCTTCAGAGTAAATTTCAATGAAAATCAGAGCATCTGAAGTCCACCGACATTGAAACTACTGATTTGGCTTGGAACCTCAGTACCCAGCATGGAAAGCAATCTCGAGTGATATCCTCGTTATCCACATACCAAATCTACGTTCAGGTTTTTGAAAGTTACCGTCCAGAAGTAACTATTTTTTTACTTGTCTTCCTGGTACTTCAGCTTGTCACCCCTTCTGAAATTTTTTTTTATCACCATACTGTCATGTATTCCAACTAGTTTCTCCATTTTTTTCATGCATTGTAGAATTTGAACACACGTTTTTCTTCCCTCGATCGGGAGACGTTGACGACACGGACAGATTTATCTCCTTCCTCTAGCTCTGCATTGCCAAGATCAATGTCCTCACTTCATGATCTTGATCATCATCCTAACGCATGGCACGATCATACGTAGAAACTTCTGCTCATAGCCATGCAGTAATGGGTGATATCCGAGTATATTAGGGCATTTCCCAATTGGTCACATCCGATTGGTCCCGTGAGATCCGACAACGGCGCAATCACATTCATAAAACGAAGACACACCTCCAGAAAGCCATCCACTGAAATGATCTCTTGGTGGGCCTCGAAATGCCCCTATCACAAAATAAAAAGCATATCATTTTCCTGTGAACTGTCGCCGATTTTATTTTTTTGAAATAGGTAAGGTCGTTTGTAATATGATTTTTCTTAAGAAAAACAAATAAGCATGCTCCATTTGAGTGAGAACTAAAGTAGCTGATTCGCACAACTTCGTTTTTGTCTCGCATAGAATCCCCTAGTCTTGCGCCTCTGCACTCAAGTGAGACTGACATGTCTGAAATGCCCAGGTCAAAATATTTAAATACAGATAATTTCATTGGCTCGTTTAAATGCGGCGGGCATGTGACTTGATGCTTCAGGAACAACTTTCGAACAGGATTATGTCCCTCCAGAAATATATCCTTTGCAGCCGAGAGGTGGCATCATGTGGAATACATGCCGAATCATAGCGTTGAGCTAAGGACAGTCTTAAGCGAAACGTGAAATCCCCTCAGCATGCTAAGATGGATGTTGACTCGGTGGGCTCATTTCTCTCACCATTAGGGAGTTCAGTGAAACATGTCAACAAAAGATTCAATTATGAGATTAAATTTGTTGGAACGATATTTTCTTAAATATCATAACAGCAGGTTGGGGGGGGGGGGGTTAGCCACTTTTTCATCTATGTTAGTATTAAACCCAGAATAAAAACTTGAATTTGAAAAATAGAATTTTTGAGAAATTTTGAAATTGAGTTTTGCCCCAAACAATTGTTTTTTATCGATGGGGAAACACGCACAAAAAAAAAAGAGTGTTATAGTGGATAAATATTGAATTCTTCAAGAGATAAGTCGAGTTCCCAAATGAAAATGTCGTGACAAATAATCAAGCAAAATAATTGTTGTTGTTGTTGTTGTTCCTTCACTAGATCAACTCGCGAGCGCTACGTTAGCGTGTCTGGAGCAAGTCAAAATCGACACGGGCAACGCAACGTTCATGTTCATGTGTTAGCTGCCCGTGTTGGCAAGCACGATTTTGTTCTGATTAAAATACTCAGTGACAAAGTTTAATTCGGCTTTTATTCTCCGCCATAAAACGATCAATCCGCTCGTTCTGGTTATCGAATTGCTCTTGCCAGGCATGAACACTTGATAGAAATACAGGCCAGATCGTGCCATCAATCTAGTGCAGTTCTTTTTATTTATCCATTAGTTTTGCCTTTCAAGCTTCGCTAACCACAGCGCCCTCAACGAGCAGATTAATTACATAAAGGGAGATCACTTTCAAGAAGCTGTCGTAAAAGTCTCGCGAGAGCCCATTTGACAGTATGCGCAAGATTTCCGCGCAGTATTTTCGGGGGGATATTGCATTCTCAGCTTCCGGTTTAGAATTTTACACAAACAATTTGGGCTTGAAAAACAGACTTCCATTTATCTGAGACAGCCCAAATTGGTACGAATTTCTAGTTCAATATCTTCTCCACATTTGGCACTGTGATGATAAGTCTCAACTCTGCTTTGTTTTTTCGCAATCTTGCGGACAAAGCGATTTTGGCCCCCATGAGACCAAGCTGATGCAATAAGACTGCGACGCTTCGCGGCAGTCTTAATGACCGGGTCTGGTGCGGGTACCCTTCCCCCTGGTTTAGTGTCAGAGGCTAGTAATATGACTCCGCTCTCATTTTATCGTAAATGAGACGTAAATTACTTATAAATTTTTCATTTTTGTTCCACGGTGTTTGTTCTATCTTGATGTTAAGGTATATTCCAAAGGACAACAAGCTGAACCTAGAACTGGCGAGATAACATCTCAAAATGAATAGCTTTCTTGTTTGCCATAAATTGGTGGTAAACCTGAAATTTGGTACCTTCCATTCTAGAACATCCCTGATGGCATGATGAATGGACACAGCTTGATTACACTCGCTGATAAAAATTGCATCAGTTCATTGCTGATTCTCTCTATCTCATAACGGTCAATATACAGACGGGACTTAAGGATAGAAGGTCCTTGTTTACCATAAAATTATCGGAAAACCTGAAATTTGGTCACCTTCCACAACCCTGAATTGGTCATGATTCTGGACTATTTCCTGATGTTAGGGCCGAGTGGCATTGACCTTTGACATCTCCTGAAATATATCAACTAATAAATAATTGCAATTTTCAATGATTTTTGGGCCATCTTGACCTCAATTTTGGTATGTGACATCTTCCAGCAGTGGAAGAAGATAAGATAGCACTCAATTTCCAGCTGACCGTCTGCGTCTACAGTCTGTCCTGAGTGGTCTCGAACTCACGATCTTCGTGGCAATAGCCGAACCTCTCTAACCATTCGGCCACCGAATCACTCTACAAGAGACTGTGTTTACAGTCTATTCATACTATGGATATGCTTCGCACATGCGCTTGTTTTACCTAGAAGAACTATAACATCATCTGGTTTGTGTTTGATAGTTCCTACTCTTCTCCCCTGCATACCGCTCTTCAGTGCCAGAGGGAGAATTGAGTACGAGGTAAACACGGTGAGAGAAATGTCAACCGTTTTAGTACCGAATAATTAACAGACTGTTGTAGCAGTTTCTTACCTCATTTCCGTATGCTTTCATTCCTGGGTGAAATGAGGGTTCACCCATGCACAAGTCAACTTCTTTGTTCACACTCTGAGCCTTGATATATCAGCGCTGTTCAAAACGAATTTATAAACAGACACGAAAAGTCGTTGACCTCGAATCCATTTGAATTTTGAAATGTGTTACATGAGTGGTTTATGAGACTACTCTTATATTATGAAGAATGAGGTAACTACCGAGAGAATATGTCGCCCTACACACAGTTGTTGGGTATGTCATGATTTTTATTTTATTTGGCCATTTTTATAGAGGACAGTAGCCTGTTAAGTGAAGAACACTGATCTCCCACAGGGTTCGTCTCTCTGGTTTGTAGATGAAATTTACACCTCAAATTTGAATGCTTTCATTGGTCTGATATATCGAGGCTAATTCAAAATGTGAACGGGGAAGTGGAAGTATCAATGCGGTTCACCACGAATGTGGCATCTTCCAGACTGGATGAATTTTTTTATCGAGAGCTGACTACAGCCATCTGCTTTTGCATGTGTCAGATCTTCATTTGTTTGACATTGGTGCAATACACAGAACTGCACACAAAACCTGATTTAGTGGTACTATAGAAAAAATGAAACAATCACAAAGGATGACGTAATCCTTTAAAATATTATCGCCATTAATTTCTGCAACCATAAAAATGTCGCCTGTTCCTCTCACCTACAGTCATGACAGTATAATGTCCCAACTCCGGTTGGAGAGAACTACCTCTCTGAAATGGAGGTAAAAAAGGTTGTTTTTGCCCAATAAACTCAAGAATATATCAAACTAGGTGACATCCACCATCGACGACTATGAAATTATATATTCACATCGGATGGGAAGAAAAAAAAAAATTGCCGTCTATCTAATTGCGTAATAATAGACGGCATGTTTTGTTCTCTATTAAAAATTAGACTATGCACACTTTCATTGGCAAATCACTGTTACAAAGTGTAACGATATATGAGCTTAGTCACCTGAAAATTTTGGAGTGTTATGAACAAATCCAAACATTTCAAGCAAAAACAACCTTTTTTACCTTCATTTTACAGTGATAGTTCTCTAACCTGTTTCATGTACTGTAGAGAAAAATCAACCAATAACAATTAAGATCGCTATTCAATCAATTTCTGAAGCAATAACAATATCGCCTGTTCCTCTCACCTACAGTATTACGTCCAAACTCGTAATAATTTTGGTGCAGCATTCAGAGCTCTTCTCCATGTTGATGTATGGGATCCAGTGTAGCCTTGTCCGCATTCCTCATCAAGTGGTAAAAAAAGTTCACGGCTTGTTCGTAATTTCTGACAGAGATGCGTTCGTTGTTGCCATGGAAACGGGGCAGGTCTTCCGGGTAGTTGTAGGTCGGTCTGAACCGGTAGATGTTCCCCGTCAGGTGGGTATAATGACGGGTGTCCGTGTTAGCTATCATCAAAGCTGTTACGGAAGAGAAAGAATATGGAAGGTAAGTTTTCAAGTGTGCATAGATATATATCCGCATCGGATGGTATTGAGAAAAATTGTCCTCTATCTAATTTGCATAATAATAGACGGCATGATTTGTTTTCTATTAAAAATTTGACTATGCACAGTTTCATTAGAAAATCAATGTTGTGACAGGGCGAGTGAGTGAATAGAATTTAACGTCGCTTTCAACAATATTTCAGCTATATCGCGACGAACCAACTAAGCACCATCAAGTCCTGCTACTTCAAAAAAGAAATCTTTGAAGCAGCATGGAACCAGACACCCTCCATCCAGCCTATAAAACACTGTGGACAAGCACACAAGACACAGACAGGACGCTTATATGGTGCAATAAAGACAAGTGATATTATAGTGCTAGACATCACATTATCCAGTTCCTGTTGCTTCTCAGCAAAGTGCAAAATGCACTAACGATATATAAGCTATTAAAGTCGCCTGAAGATCGTGGAGTGTTATGATGAATAAATCAAAAGTTATTAAGCAAAAACAACCTTTTTTACCTCCATTTTAGAGAGGTAGTTCTCTCTAATCTGATAAATGCGTCAAACCTGAAACTTTTAGCGGATCACTTTGGATATATTAAAGATAATACAATCAGATTGACTACTTTACTTACATGGTGCAACTGTGATCCCTGAGAACACCTGACGAATACTGTTCTTGACGGTCTGGTAACCAAAATCGTTATCTCCGAACGGTGACATTGGTAAGGGCTCCATACTATGCTTTACTCGGATAGACACGCGGTCATCGTTAATGATCTGACGGTCAAAGTCTATAACCTGCAGATAGGACAAGGGTGGAGAAGTCATGTTGAGTAATGGGGAGATAAGAGGACAACCAATGAGTAGTTTGGTTTTTTTGGTCAATGATATCTGATATTGATAAAGATTATGATTTTGAAAATTGAGATCTGTCTGATTAGTCATACATCCCACAAGTCGATCAGTTTGAGTTTTTGTCTGGACAAGATCCAACTACTGAAAATCCAAGACAGCTGGAAAACAATCCCAACCATCCTCTCACTGATGTCCAGACACTCTCCAAGTTTGACGTCGATCAGTTGAACCATTGTCGAGTTATTAGTCAGACAGAGAAAATGTGTAAAGAACCAACTGCTGACAATGCAAGATGGCTGATGGTGGCCATCTTGGATTGTACAGGTAACTGAAAATTATTCCTACCCGTTCTCTCACCGATGTCAAGCCACTATCCAAGTTTGAAGCCAATCAGTCCAATCAGTCTCAAGTTATTGCCCGGACAAGATCCAAGCGCTTGCCTGATCTTGGATTACTCATGTAACTGAAAAGCAATCCCAACTGTCCTCTCACTGCATGATGTCAATTGACTCTCCATGTTTAAAGTTTATCAGTTCAATAGTTCATGAGCTGTTGATCGGACAAGAAATGTGTAACAATCCAACTGCTGACAATGCAAGATGTCTGATGGCAGCCATCTTGGATTACACAGGTAACTGAATTCAAGATGGTTGACACTAGCTGTGGCCATCGTGAAGTACACAGGTAACTGAAAATCATGCCAACCATCCTCTCACCCAAGTCAAGACACTCTCTAAATTTGAAGTCTATTGGTTCAATCATTCTTGAGTTTCAAGTCAGACAAGGAACGTGTTAAGATCCGACAGTGCAAGATGGCTGATGGCGGCCATCTTGTTGGATTATACAGGAACCTGAAAAGCAATCCCAACTGTTCACTCGCCGATGTCAAGGCACTCGTCAAGTTTGATGTCGAATGGTTATTGGTCGGACAAGAAAAGTGTAAAAATCCACCTGCTGAAATCCAAAATGGCTGATAGAGGCAATCTTGAAATACGCAGGTAACTGAAAAGCAATCCCAATCGTCCTCTAACCTATGTCAAGACACACTCTAAGTTTGAAGTCGATTGGTTGAATAGTTTTCGAGTTATTGGTCGGAAAAGAATGTGTCGAGATCCAACCGATGAAATTCAAGATGGCTGATGGCGGCTATCCTGGATTACGCAGGTAACTGAGAAGCAATCCCAACCATCCTCTCACTGATGTCAAGACAATCGGTCCAATGGTTCTCAAGTTATTGATCAGACAAGAAATGTGTAATGGAATTATGGACGCCCAGTGATTCTAAGTCAGAAGAAGAGTTCTAATTTAGTGTTTCAAGTGTACAAATTACATGGAAAGTGGGCGGCTCTTTTGGTCGTTTTGTATCCTAGTCGAGGACCAAAAATGCCTATCGCCTTCTAATTACACCCCTACCCAAGCATGCATATTGTGAGGGCTGTTCCCTATAACTCATCTTCACATTTCAAGTTAAATACTACACTAATGTTCCGTCATTTACCTTGGTTTAATGAATAGGGTAACTTGTCCAAACCATAAATGCACATGACGGCATTTAGCGAATCAATATATGAGCTTGCCAACACCGTGCAGCGGGAATTTTCTTAGATGTCTGTCTTTGTGATTTCCAAATATGGCAAGTGGTGGTTGTATTGATGTTCATTTCCTTCGATTAGCCAATCAAATTTGAATTTGAAAGATTTCATACATTGCACATCTCCTAATATGCACCATGGAATATTAACAGAGCTATGACATCACCAAACCGTATTCTGATCAGAAATGTGTTGTGTTCGACTTGGATATGCGAAGATGCCTGTAACTTACCTCCTGGACAGTCTGTGCTGGGTGGATACGATGGTTAACAATCGCTGTCGCCCGTGTAGCTAATACATTGTCCTGAGGGGAAAACGCCAGAAATACATTATAAAGCACTATTGAGGACCATGTATTCTGGTCATTCCTCAAATAAATCGATCACCCATGTTTTTTGGAGAAAAATATGATCGAAAATTGTAATAATCCGATCACTCCCAAATTTCAGTAGATCCCGTTTGTCAAAAACAATTGATCATGTGCCCTTGGTGACATCGGTGGCAGCATGAACAAACAAGTGATTGATGTAGACAGACCATATGTAGCATATCTAGACCCATCATGAACTATTATATTGACTTGCAACTGTTAATTCGAAGTCTGGAACTTCAAACTGGAAAACGAAATGTGAATGCCATCGCACATGGCTCCCATTTTATAGCATAAACTTCCGGTAAAGAGTGTGTTGTTGTTGACTGTCAAACGGGTAGATCAGGTTTGGCAATGGCATAAATCAGCTCAATATGCTTGAGTATTCACAAACTGCAATTAGCTGGACTGTATTCATCAAACCCTGGCTGCTTGAACACAATGTGAAACAACTCCATTTTATGCTGATAAAGTGGCGGAATTGAAACTGGGTCCTTGTTGATTCATTCTCCGCGAACAAGGGGTCATCACTGGTTTCCCCTGACCATGCGGTCTTACAGGAATTGCCATTTTTACTCATTGCAATAAATCGTTCATCCCTCTGTTGTACCACCTCCAATATCACTTTCAGTGAACGATTCATTAGGGGAACTACCATACCGTTAAAAAGAGATGGTTTTCTTCGGACAGGCAGTCGACTCATACTTTCAAGGGAGAGGATGCTTGACTATGTTCCTCCAGACAAATCTCACTAAACCAGAGTGCAGAACAATATATCAGCTGTTCCATCTGCTGTCAATGACCCCCATATAACCATGGTTACTGGGGTACAGATTCCTATCCTACAACATGATCTGATGCCCGTACTTCATCATAAATTGATTTCTGTACATCAAAAATTTCTGAAACTTCAGTATGTTTTGTGATCTAGGCATCCTCCGATAATATCTGAATATCGGGCACTGGGAATACAAACTTTCTTATTTATGGCGATTTATTTGTATTTCTTAATTTTAATCTTATGGGAGCCATACACCAATTACGGGCAGGAACAGCCAGCTGTGACGCAGGGCTATCCGAGGCTAAAGCACATACTGGATCTCCAGTTCCACTAAACCTAGGATCAGAAATTTTTTTTACAGATGCAGAGATAGATGTAACATGATTGTAAACAAATTTTCAGGTTGGTCATGTGATTAGAACAAAAAAAGTAGTGCCACCTATAGTACATGTTGAATAAAATTTATGACGAAAAATCCTTTGCCATTTTCAGCAGTTTTGGAGAATAATGATAGAGATAGTTTAACAACATGAGTAATTAAGTAAAAATTTAACTATTTCTATTCTAATGATCTTGTCAGCCAATAAGGTTACCAACGTCAAATTTCGATACATTATAGACGCAAAAAGTACAAAAAAATCTCATTTTCCGTAATTTTTTCACTGAAAAACACATTACGTCTATGCCTTAAAGTGTGATTTTGGTTGATAGACAAAAGGATTTGAAGTGGCGAGCTATTACAGTGTAGCTTTCTCACCTTGACACCAGCATCAAATCTAGTGACAGACGTAACTGTTCTTCCTACGGCATTAGTGGAAGGAGTCTGAGACATCAGCCTACAAATATCAACAGAATAACGTGAGAATATCAAATAGAATCGTTCAATAATGAAAAAAAAAATGAAATTATTATATTTTGCACATAAAATTATTGTTTTGCTTTTTAATTTTCTGTTTGTATCGAATGTTTTGACATACATAGTGTACATATTTCCCACTGAACATAAACCCACCCATTCTGAATCTCTCAGTTTGGAGTTCAGCTGACAACCAATCATCAAGTTTCCAGTATCTGATTGTCATTGTTGATGTGAAAGTACACATGGTTGTCTCCCTTGAAGTGCTGGTATACATAGTTGTCTACCTTGATGTGCTGATATCCATAGTTGTCTACCTTGATGTAAGACTGAACAGAGATGGGGGTTTTTTTCTTTCTTTTTTTCGTTTAACCCTTTGTTTACCGACGGGACTTAAAAGTCCCACCCCCTCTTGAGTGACTGAGCTCACAGTCAATTCCACAAACCTGCCGTCGGGACATTTAGATACACACGGAAGGTTGTCCCCGACTATCTGAAACAAACTATAGCGAGCTGTGATGAACAACCATCGGTGCCGTCATCAGACACGCGGATAACCCACTCAGCAAAACGTAGTGGATTTCAGAAGAAAATTGTTGCACTCTAGTTTGAGGAAGTTTTTAGTCAATCTAACTGGGAATTTTTTTATGAATGATTTCTAACATCAAGAACATAATGCTAGTTTCATTTTTGGGAAAACAGCTCAGTTTCCTATCGAAATTAGGTTAATTAGTTTTGGGACTTTTTAGTCCCGTTGGGTAATATCAGACCCTTTTGAAACGGGACTAAAAAGTCCCAATGGTAATATTTGATGTATCAATCACCAGTTCGTGTAAGTTATGAAACTAATAAAATTTCAATTGGATGTTGAGGCATATTGTAATGCATAATGCACCTTATATCCGCATGTATGAAGGGTTGAAGGTTCAAATCCCGCCAATAGTTTATTTATTCTTGCTTTCTCGAGCTGATTTATGCCATACAAACATGCCATACAAACACCATATGGGTAATTGTGCTACTTTCATCTGACTTTATCAAGATTTCCATATGTCGGACTGTTCGTTGCTACATGTATGACCGCTAAATATTCATCGCAAATATGTTATTCACCAAATTCCTCTGTGATCGCTGTTGATATTTGACTTACAGGGGAACATAAATGAAAACGTATGCTCATGGGAAACTGTAATGGCAAACATGAATGAGCACTTTCTGGACAATATTACTTGTTTCAATCATTTCCTAGTTTCAATTATTTATCTTTGTTGAAAGGGTGGTTCTACAGGCAAATCCTTGATGTTATATATTGAAATAACGTATTTTGTTACATTATTCATGTCTAATTTGCTATGGATTTACACAAAAAGCATCCAAAATGACGATTTTTGGCCCGTCCGATATTGACCGTCGGGACTTTTTAGTCCCAACAACTGAGTTGCTATGGTAACCACTGTTGCTCCTACCAAAAATCACAAATTTTTTCTAGTTACCCCATTTGTGATTTGGTCCATGAAGGATTTCCGCGCACTCCACATATTTCTTATAGCGGTAAACAAAGGGTTAAGCCCTGGAACAAGCCACTGGGCATTTATTCGCTACGGTTTTACAATATACCCTTACAATGCCCACGTAGCCTGGGTGTTAGGGTAGAAAATTATATATAAAGATCAGATATAACATCTAACACCTTATATTTCTTATTTCAATATCTTTAATATGTGTACATTCCACTTTAATTCATCAATAAAAACTTTGAAATACGGACCCTTCTCTGTTACATAACATCCGTAAATGAAAAACTTTGCATGCATAACGAAACAGAGTGACTGAAATCGCTCTGTTTTATGATATCCATATAAAATTTCTTTGTCAGCTATGTCAATATTTGTGCGACTATACAAAAAATTCCTAGCATTAGTCCATAACATAGCATTCAGTGGACATTCAATGAAATAATGTGATAGTATCTTCTAAACTGCATGTGTTGCACGTTGGATATAACAGAGATGTTTTCCTGTACTGATACATATGCATGTGGTTATCTCCCTTGACGCACTTGGACTCACCATGAGACAAGGGGACTGAACAGCCAAAGATTTGTCATCGCTACCCGATGAGGAATCGTCATCTGATGGATAAAAATATAGAAGTTAAAGGTTAACATTTCCACTTACATTTCCCAGTTCAGAGAGAGAAGGTTCAAATGTCCCATTCCATGCAACAGTTGAAATGGACAGAGATTATAAACATGACAGTGTGACTAACATCACAGGACCTACGAAGTAGGGTAGGCATTAGGACTCCGACACCAACTGAACTCTTGGAAATCCCCCCGCCCCAAGTCGAAATCCTGCCTATATTAAGATGGGCACAGCCCAAGTCAGAATCACCAGTGATTTTCATCAAAAATCACCAGAAATCTTCATCGAAAGTAGGTCAGCTCAGAACTTGCTGGTAACAGTCCCCTATTAATGCACCTTCATGCAAAAGAATCAAGGTTCTAATGTCAACGGTTCTCCTTATTTTACTGATGAAAGGATTCGGATGGACTCACTCACTGACTGACTACCGGACAATTTGCAGATGGTAGCCTACTTCGTAAGAATTTAAAGCTGAATACAATTGCATGTTTCGGAGCTGTCTGAAGTACTTCTGGATTTATCATTTCACCACTCTGAGGTATGCATTGTTCGAATGTAGGAGCAATTCTCTGGGATTAAGTGACAGAGAGATTTGCAACTTTGATGACGTCGCTGTGATAATCACATCAGCATAAAGCCGAGGTCACATTACTGGACACTGAATACACAAGCAGTATATTTCAGAATTATCTGAAAATTCATGATGCTCATGCAAATTCTTGTGTATACTAAATCACCGGTGTATTTGAACAAAGTGTGTCTGTCTACATCTGTCAATGGTGTATTTACACAGAGTGAACTATAGTACGAAAATCTGAGACCATCCACTGGATACATTTTAACAATCGCGATATTGCCCAACTACAGATAATTTAGCATGGGTTTTGAGTAGAGACCATCTAATTTCAGCTGTCGAGGCGATTTTTGCCTCAGCACAACAGCCAATGATGTCACATGTTTATGATACAGGTTCATACCAATGACACTGAACATTCTTCATGACATAAAGCAGGGCACGCTGTGTGTGCGATGCAGGTCTTTCTGCTGTGCACACTGATGAGTACACCGCGGAGAATATAACCTTGAACTTTCAATCTCACCAACCTCATATCTCTGAGTATAGCTATCTTCTCTATGCTAGTATAACAAATCTATATGTTGTTGCCAGCTTTGACACAACATTCCTAATCTACTTTTGATGTACTTAAATTCCAGTTTGCTCATTTTCAAGGCTACTCTATCACAAAGTCTTCAAAAGTCCTTTAAGTATAATTTGTTGTGTAAAGATAAAATATTGGAATGTAATGTTTCATGCATTTACATGCCACTCGTTGACACTCTGCAGTCTTCTGTATTGTTTATTTAGCAGCTGTTCTTTTGAAACATAACTTGCATTACTTCTCTGTTATCTTATTATTGTGTCATATCGTTCCCTATTTACCATAATCATCAGTATACTGTTAATCTGGTCAATGCTTGAACCCTCTCATCTACATGTATGTGTATTTCCCAATACTGACTGTCATCTTGTTATAGATCTGCGGATACACACACTGTACTTGTTCTGTATTATTTGTTTATTTAGCACATATTATTTTGACACTTGGTCTGTATATAAACTGTTGTACTTCTCTGTTAACTTTACTCCTTATGACAGTTTGAACAACAAATCGAAATATTGAGTCACAACACTAATTGCTGGTCATTCCTTGGAGTGCTTACTTTGCTTTACTATGTAATGTTGTAACCCTCGGGGATTGTGTATGTTGCATTTTTAATTTGACAATGCACGAATACATTTTTGTATATCCCTTTATTTCATGAAAATCATTGCCAAGAAATCCACTGGCCTAAATTAGTATTAAACTCCTTAAAATGCCCATGAAAAATCCTTTAATTTATTGACATCAAAAGTATGCGAAGCTGCGAAACCATTACAGTTCAGGAGTGTTTTCTGATGGTGGATTAGGTACAGTGTCTGTGTTCAAGTATACATACCGTATGTGCGATATGTTCAAAGGTTCCCTTTTCTGGTCCAGAGCCAAACATGCTGGGATGTGGATTAGCCTCCAGTCTGAGAGTTGAAGTAGAAAAGACGAGCATAATTGATGACCATTATAGTAAAAATGTAATCCATCTAATTATTCAATCCCCCTATCAAAATTCAATCAAATCCAGTTTTGGGGACAAAATTCAATCGGCTGATTCAATAGTCTCATTAACCTCAAAAATAATTGAAATAATGGAGAATAATGGATTATATGTATGATTATATGTATGATTATATGTATGATTTCGAACCAATTTGTCAACTTCCTGTTCTAATAAATTTGATCACCCCCAGATTTTATTGTATATTATACAGATATACCGGGTTTTGGGGGTGTATTTGCGATATATCCCGGTCAAGACCATAGAAAATTTCCCGAGCGTTCATACATTGTAGTCTTATGAAGACAGAAAGATAATACAAAGTAATATAACATAAAACCGAATTTATTTGCCACACAAACATTCCAAATCTGTCGTCGGGGGATGCTACCATGTTTGTTTACAAACAAGACGGCGAAGATCACCATCAGGGGAGATAATTCGGCGACGGGATAATTCAGTAAATAATTTTAGGCAAATTTCCCGCTGCCCCTAACAGTCGCGTGAGAATGACTTGTGGATGAGAATTTGCCGTAAATGCCCCCGCTAAGAACCAATCAAAACTCGTCTATCTTATATAAGGTGTAATTACGTAGAAAATTTCACTTCTTGTCGGTGAATTATTGGAGGGATTACCGTATTCATGAAACAATACACCATCGATAATTTCAAATAAGATCTAAATGTCGCTCTGTCAATAGGAGTTATCTGTCTGCTGACCTCTAACTCACATGTATAAATAGCGCCAATCTCAGTAAACTCAGATATAATATCACAGAATATTATATCTGAATTCAGCCCTATATAAATCCAATGCGAATCTGAAACTATTATTGTTAGCCAATCAGGTGGCTAGCTTGTTGAAATCACACCCACAGTAATTACACATGGTAGCATGTGGGCTAATATATACGGTAAGCGATCATCTTTCGATTTACGATCGACCCCATTTTTTCGGGAGATTTACGATCGGATATTCGAACTGATTTACAATCACCCACAAATTCTAAAATGGGACGATCTAACTTAAATTCGATCGCACACGGTCGGCAATAGCTAGAATGAATATGAACAGATACGCAACATTATGCGCGAGATCGGCAGTATCGACGCATACGCAAAATGGGGCTGTTAATGTGACCTAAACCAAATCTAAACAGCATATATTCCTGAATGGTAAATAAAAACAACTTCGTGTAAAACATAATAGTTGCGCGAGTGTCAAATTATTTCTATATTAAAAACGATAGACATATTCTTTTTGCGAATTCAATCTTTCGTTAATTAACACCGGTGTCGTTGAAAAGTACGAACAATAAACATTGAATAGGCCTACATAATTTTACACAGACGGAAGAAGACGGTATATTTTACGATCCTTTATTTTACAGTATAGGGATATCAACGTCTATTCTTCTTGTGCAACCATTCGCTGCCCTGAAATGAAATTTCAACATGAGGCACCGGAGGTGCTACAACTCCTCAGCCCCTAAACAGTCTAGACCAAGATGTTTAGGAGTTTGGATGCATAGCAGAGTTATGGCATGTGAAATGCAAACCCAAGCCACAACCCCTGACCGGATGGATACACGGACACCCGGACGGACGACAATCGGAATCCAGAATACCCCCCGACTATGTACAGGGGTTAACGTGAAACAAACAATTATTATTAATGATTCATATAAAAAGTTTGCAATAGATTCATAACAGATACGCAACAGTAAAAAATAAGGAAATTCCTGATATTTTTGTCTCACATATTTTCCATTTCATACAGCGATGGTTTTTACAGTGAGATCTAATTACAAAAAAAAAAGAAGATAATAATCAGCCGAGCGAAGAAACTACCTGGCGCCAGTCGGGAACGATTACAGAGAGCATTCAAGGCTTCCAAAAAATAAAGGAGCAAAGGTTTCCGAGGTTTAGTTGCACATTACAACATCAAAACATGCGGCAGGCCTGCACAAATTGAAATCCAGGTAACCCAAACAAGAGTTACACCAACAAATTTTCATGTAACGATATCTCGTTAACAATATAGTCGATGGCGGCCATCTTGGTTAACGCAGTTTGGTGAAAAACAATTCCAGTCATCTTCCTATTGATGTGAAGTCACTCCCCAGACTTGAAGTCGATCGGTTGAATTGTTCTCGAGATATCATGTTCATAACATTTTGGAGATGGATGGAATCTAAGATGGCTGACGGCGGCCATCTTGGTTAACGCAGTTTGGTGAAAAACAATTCCAGTCATCTTTTTATTGATGTGAAGCCACTCCCCAGATTTGAAGTCGAACGGTTGAATTGTTCTCGGGATATCGTTTTCACAACATTTTGGGATGGATGGAATCTAAGATGGCTGACGGCGGCCATCTTGGTTAACGCAGTTTGGTGAAAATCAATTCCAGTCATCTTCTTATTGATATGAAGTCACTCCCCAGATTTGAAGTCGATCGTTTGAATTGTTCTCGAGATATCGTGTTCATAACATTTTGGAGATGGATGGAATCTAAGATGGCTGACGGCGGCCATCTTGGTTAACGCAGTTTGGTGAAAAACAATCTCAGCCATCTTCTCACTGATGTCAAATCACCCCCCAAGTTTGAAGTTGACGAGTTGAATTGTTCTCGAGATATCCTGTTCACAACATGGTTGGGACGGAAGGACGGACTAACCATGGGGAGCTGATACGAGAGCTAAACATCACTTTTGTGAAGGGAGTGATTTGTTTTGTTCTTCCTATCATATTATATTTCTGATTAAATAAATCCGTTTATTTTCAAACAAAAAAATAATGGAAATGAAATATTCTATGTGATCTCAATAGTGATGAATTTCAACAGTCACCAGTGGTACAGTTACCAGTAGACTCATCAATTAATTCAAGCTCACTAGGAGCTTGAACAATTCTAGTTAATGTTCTGTCATTATTTCTGGTAACGACTCAACTGCTACCTAATTTATAAATTGGAATGAACTGGCTTTCCTGACTGGGGTGATTATGTCATATAACAATATAACGTTTATAATGTAAATGTAATATTTTATCTTAGTTTTAACATCTTCTGTATGTTTTCATGTATAGAAATAAGGAATGCTTGATTGATCACATTAAAAAAAGGTAGCCATTTGATTACATGAGGAATCAACATTTTCTGTATGTTTTCATGTATAGAAATAAGGAGTGATTGATTGATTGATCACATTAAAAAAAAAAAAAAATGGTAGCCATTTGATTACATGAGGAATATCAAAATTGTCAGTGGCTACAACAATTGCCATGTATAGACGTTCGACACATAATGGTTTAAAATAAACGAAAATGAAACTCACTCGATTCTTTAATCTCAAAGATCAGATCGAGCAGAGTGACACAGTTCTGCATATAAAAGTCGAAAACCAATCATCATTGCATAGTGTATGCGCAAAGAGCGGAGTCCGTGAAGGTTCTCTACAATCCCAGGCCGACAGAATTTAAGTGAACGAGAAGAATGGGTGGCGAATCATCAGACGAATCACAGTTCAATATTGTCCAAGAGTATCAACATCCTAATGACTACAGTCTCTGTATAATGATGCTGTGTAAATCATCCACTTTTCTTAGAAAACTTTGCCTGTTGCTTCAACGAAAATTTCCTGCAGTTCCCGCCATTACGTTTATAGCTCTCCGCACACTTGTTGGCACACTTGGCAAATATTGCACCATCTCATGCTATGAATAGCCTGTGCAGGAGACTACCCCTTGTTTTCTCATTTGACTTGATGTGCCATTGCGCAGTTTGTCCTTATCATTCCGACCATATCGGGTCGAATTTCTTAAAATTACAAATATTCGAAAGATTATATCAATTTTTATTCACGCGAACGGAGAAAGCGTTATATACTAGATGGGTATACCCGAGGCAGATTTCTACTTTCTTTCCACTGTCTTCGCTGTTTTTTTTTGCCTTTGAGGTGGGTGCTCGAAAAAAGCCGATATGAGCACGTGATAGTTTGTCAAATCACTTGTATAGTGATAGTTTGTATATCATTGCGCCATTCATAAACCAGGGGAATCACTCATCAGTGTCAAATATCCCATGAAACGAAATCTGTGAAAGGAGTAAAAATCGCCTCTTTGTAATTAATATTTTTAGATGCGCAGCTTTGTTTAGGATACTTATTGCTACATTCATTTTATAGCACTTTCCCTTAAATTATGTGCCCACTCAAGGCAAGGTGGAAGGTTGGGGGGGAGACGTATGTTTTTGCTTAAAAAAACAACCAGCATTTTAGGCTTCATGCCGGAGCGGCAACTCAAGGGTCAAAGTAGCTAAGATTTATAGCGTCTCCATTCCCTCACCGCTATGCCGACGACAAATACATTTCCCTGGTGGTAATTCGAACATCTCTATGTCGCACTTATTATTACCTTTGCGCCCTATTGCACTGTCATTAACTTGAGAAAAAGGGCCGCCATGAATAAAAATACCATAATCGATGTTGTGATCATCATCCCCTGTATTATGCCGGAAATGCCCATCTTCTTGACCCTCGATTTCAGGTGATTTTGAGGCTCCATAGGGATAATTTTAACGTCTGTAATTAATTTTTGACCGATGAATGGCCATTTAGTCTGCCATTTCTGTATTTTTATTCATGGCTGTCCATTTTCTCAAGTTAATGAAGGTCCAATAGGGCGCAAAGGTAATAATAAGTGCGCCATGGAGAAGTTCGATTTACCACCAGGGAAATGTATTTGTCGTCGGCATAGCGGTGAGGGAAGGGAAACGCTATGAATCTTAGCTAGGGTCAAAGTGGAACCTCTAGTTAAGCCCTCTTTCTTGCCAGTGCTTGGTGTAACACTTTCTAGCCAAATGCACAAATAATCAGGACTTAATACCAAGTTGCTGGTTTTAAAAATGTGGGTGTTGACTGCCACTGTAATAATTAAGAAGCTCCAAAGAAGCAAAACTGCTGGATCTACATTAGATCTAAGTAATGTGTTTATACATTTCATATGAATGAGTCACTGGCAATACCATACTACTGAATATGCAAATAAGTCCTGCACTACACCGAATGAACCAATGGCAGACATACAACTTTACTATGGAGCTCTTGATAGGCTACATGCCAGTAAGTGTATGTAAATCAGTATGAAAGTAGGCCTAATGTATGCATACTTGGAGATCCCTTTTCAGAAGCCTGGAAAATAGTAGAAAAATAAAAAAAAATGTAAAAAAATAATTAATGACCGGTTAGACCTGAAAGTTTCAAAGGCACAAGTAAAAAATAAAAGGATCATAACCTGTAAGTTTCAAGAACTTCCTTGCAATAGTTTTCGAGATACGGCTCGGACAGACGGACAGACACACTGCTAGGGCCACAACAATACTCCTGAGCCCGTAGGGCTGAGGAGTAAAAATGGAAAATGTATAACGTTATGTAGGGCTATGGGTGAATCAGATTTCTTATAAACAAATTTTGTCTTATTAATGTACAATGCAATGACTATAATTATCGCGAATACGGTGTGTACGGGAATCCAGCAGTGGTTTTATAGACTAGACTTGCATGTACGCTGTAACTGCAAGTACCGGTACGCACACTTCTACAAAGACACATCTCGACCAATGAAGAATATCAATGACACATCAACGAATAATTAATCATCTTATAGATTCATTCATAATTCTGAATACAGAGTGTCACATCAGCGTTTTGATCAACAGTGTTTTAATTCAATCCAAAGGCGGCAATTTTTACGTTGTGAACTAGGGGAGATAATCGGATATATCATGCTTTTCTCTCACTTCCGCGATCTAATGTTTTCGATTGAGCCGATTTTTCTTGTCATTGCAGAGGGGCGTACAATCCAATTTTTACGATCAAGCATCGATTTTGGGACTAAAAAATCACTTCCGGCGATCGAATGTTTGGATCGCTTACCGTATACACATTATCGGGAAACAGTATCCAAATATGGCATCATTTCCAGACAGTGTCTGTGAAGATCAGAGAGTTTACTCCCGCCGAAAAAACTGGCTTTGTTAGGGGGTAGAACATATCAAAAGATTGTGCCACATGAAGATGTTGACCTCGGTGAAGTAAACGTCAATCATTGTCAGAGGGAAAAGTCAGAAATGATCGTGATAAGCTTATTATGGGATCTCGCAGAATATCGGCTAACATTTCGCACAAAGTTTTTATAGCATTACGTCTGATGGTATTCCCCTGATTTACCATCTTGGTTTACCTAGATTGAAATAGCGCAAGGTCAAATTGACAAAACTAACCAATCAAGACCAGCTTTAGGCATGCTTCAATGTTTTTTGAGATGAACTCTGACATGGAATCCACCTGCACTGGAAAAGTTTGCGAGTCAGCTGTCTCCACACGGTCCGAATCACTGCTTTGATTGGTCAATATCTAGAGGTGGATATGTCTTTTCAACATAATGACATGTATTTAAGATGTTTGCACAACAAACATGTATGAAGCCAAGTGATTGAAAAGTGCCCACTTCCCAATATTGGGAAACAAAGAACTTGTCTGTTCAGTGACCCATGACTTCAGCTCAAGTAAACTGGTGAGTCTATTTTCTCTTTGCCTTATCTTTTATAACCTAGGAGAGTATTTTGAACCAGTGATATCTCACACAATTTTATATTTATCCAATATATATAATGCAATATAAATGCCATTTTCTTTGTTTTCCCAAAGTGGAGAGAGTGGGCCATTATTGCATTCTGTAAGTATTCCATGTTTTAATAAGATATTATTGGGTATGTGTGTGGTTTTTTGTTTTTTTTCTACTGTAAATTACATTTTTATATTCTGGGTTAAAGATGGAGTGGAGAAATGTCTGAGTGGGAAATTGTCAAAGTGGGAAACTGTCCAGTGGGGAATTGTCCGAGTGGGGAACTGTCCTAGTTGGGAACCGTCCGTATCCCGATGTCATCAGACCTGTTACCAGCGTGACATATACATCTTATAATCAGCCTGCAATGTATCACTGATTATAGAATATATTTATCATTTTGCAGCAGAAGAAAAAGAGGTACATGTACTGTACAAATATACTCATTTAAAACTTTGGAATATTCGAATATTTAACTGGTTAAATAGAATCAGATCTCTGTTGTAGACAAGGAGGAATGTCCAGTAAGGGATGAGTGAATAACTTCAGACCATCTAATCAAGTCTTACCTAGCAACAGCCTGTGCCAGTACCCCTATACATGTTTCTCTGGTGGGCATGGAGGAATGTCCAGTTGGGGACGTGGTGGATAACTCTAGAACTACCTGCCCCTTCTCAGATGTACCTATCCTGGGAAAACACTCTGTATTACAACCATGTTACTGGTATATAGACATTCAGCCAAATGTTAACGCTTATAAAGTATCACAACAGACATTAATCTGTCTCAGTATGATATTTATAAGAAAAATTTACTTTAGATATCTGCAGGATTATACCAATATTTAACATAGGATAGTGGGCTTTACTTGTGCACAATTAGGGGTTCATCTTCCCCAACAGGAATGAAACCACCCCAGCATGCACCCAAATTCCCACTAGTAACACATTTACTAGCCACGTATTAAATTCAAGATTGAGTAATATTTGTTTGGTTATTATGCTATCAATAGTATATTGAAATGGTACATGTACTTTGATGATCTTTCCCCCAGAGTTAATACTGGAGAGAGAGAGGGGTTAAAGGTGAAATTGTAGAACTCACAATCCAATGGGGACTTGAACACCAGGAATGACTCCATCAATCACTGTTAACCCCTCGTCTAACAAGAATTCCAAGTCCGTCACTCCCCTGGATGCTAACAGCTCTCCAATGACCTTGGCACCCTCTGTTCCTCGACCCTGTACATGGGATAACAATGAATTATTGGACATTACACATCCAGCATGGAATGGTACAATGTGTTAAAATTCTCAAGGCATCAGATCATTGTATACCTCCTACGGTCAGATATATACCCTCTGATTGCACTGGGGTTGAAGTTGAGTTGAGCAGCTTTTGTTTGCAAGGCTCTTGGCCAATGAGTATCGTCCGCTTGTAAAAAGAGTGGGGTGGGCTCAGCATGTCACAGCTAAACAAGACATCATACTGTGTGTTCATTTGTAATAGTTTAGCATCAAACTTGTAAATTCCTTTATAAAATATACTGGATGCATGTCCAATCTCTCTCATATACAGATACATGGTCCCTGTTTCAAACAATATCATTGCAACAGACCGACTGCGCATGCACACCACATTTTTATGCACAGTGGTCTTAAGTCGGAGGATATTACACACACATTTAAGTGGTTACACACTTTGCCAAAGGGAGAATATCCCTTCCAAAAGGGACGATAAAGACGTCCAAGGTGATTAAAATACATCTATTGTCTTTTACATGTGTATAGTACATTATTACCCCACAAGCATATTTGTATTCAATACCTGGATTGTGATTGGTTAAAAGGTCGGGTCGTATAAACCCATACACCCCGAGTGATGTCTTGCTACTATATAGAAAACAACTCGCGTGCGATTGGAAACGACGCTCTCGCTTCGAAAGTTCAGCTGACCATATCTCAATATTTATGGAATAATTGTCGCTCACTCGTCAAAATTTAATGCCATAAAGTCATACTGCATTATTTTCACTGAAGTTTTCGACACATAACTCACCAAAAGGTGTCATTTGTTCCAAAAATAAAATCGATTTCCGAATGAAAGCAGATCGAATGGATTGTGTGTGGCGCGCCTTTCTCACAGTGCCGTAGCAATGCGGACAGTTTCTTAACCGAAATGGCCCGTTGGATTTGTTCGTTGTACCGTTGGTCATAAATGATAGGCCTTTTTCAGTATTTTCACTATAAGATAAAAATGCTTGAGGGGTAATAAATTCGTTATTCAGGTTTTCCCCCGATGTACGGAAAGTTACGACCCTCCCTGAAACTCATACACCCTTTGGCTGATGCCTCAGGGTGTATGAGTTTCAGGGAGGGTTGTAACTTTCGGTTGATGCCTCAGGGTGTATGAGTTTCAGGGAGGGTCGTAACTTTCCATACACCCGGGGAAAACCAGAATAACTAATAATATCCAGTCGCCCTTCTAGAGGCTAGAAATTCACCTTGATATTCCCAGCTAAATTTTCCAGAAAAACAGTTTTGTTCAGAATTTTCATGTCATTTTGAATGTATAACTGTTAATCATACAACTGTCCAGTTTGTCAATATTTCTATTTTAACCCCTTCTTTAGTTCTTTAGAGTTTCTGTATATTGCTAGAAAATGTTTAGTAAATAGAGGGGAGCAAATACTCTGGAATGTGGGTCATCTCCGAGATGTTTGAACCAGCAGATACTTGTCAGTGAAAAGATGGTCTCATACCTCCTCATCATGTCCAAAGGCGATGTACAGAGCTCTCTTAGGTTTGAAGTCTGTTGATAGCAAATACTCCAGTGCCTCGTAAATCCCCTAGATAATATTAACGAGATGAGAAATTATTTCATGAATTAATATTCTGGTATTAAACAACTAAAGACTGCAGCTGTTGAGTAGAGAATATGTGTTATATCCTAATGATTCAATGGTAGTAAAATTTTCCAACATTGAAATCAGGGGGTGATAAAATTTATTGGAAAAAATCATGAAAAATCCATTACATGTATTTCTTCAGTATTTTAATGAATTTAGATGGTGATTAAAGTTGTTAGAACTGTTAGAGATTTCGTCCACAAAATTGAAGGATGATTGAATAATAATGATTCACTAGTCCAGTGGATCGTTGATGGCAAAATATAGATATATAAGCTGCTGAATCAGTAATATTAAGACCACCAGTTAACATTGAGATAAAACTGGTCAAATGAGCCAGAATAATACAAGACTTGCACAATACATTGTTTGTAGTCAATCAATGGTCAGGGGTCGTAGTAACACCTGTCCGCCTGTCTCTGACAGGTAATATTTGCATGAGACAGGTAGAAAAATAAGTTGCCTGTCTCAAGTGACGGGTAGCCAAAAACACTGTTTTTCATGATTTATTCAATTTTTTGCTCCAATAAAATCTTGAAACTGAATGCAGCAAACTGCCAACATATTAATTAATGCATAATTAATTAGACACAAATTAAACTAATCAGACTAAACTACGCAATTTATTACCATGGGTTATGATTACGGTAAAAATTACCATGACGCCATGTTTGTCGTCGATAGCACCTCTTCCATAGATGTAACCATTGATGACCTTGCCTGAGAACGGAGGCTCCTCCCACAAGGTGGGGTCAACAGGTACGACGTCTAAGTGAGCAGTCAGCATATATGGCTTGAGCGTGTCATCACTACCTTGAACTGTGTACAACAGGCTGTAGTTGGAAACCACTTCAAATTTGATGAGTGGAGAAGAGTGCACTCTTGGATAGGCTGAAATTATACATGATGAAATGAATTATACATTTTCTTGAAATTCTAGCAAGTAATGAACATTTTACTCGATTGCTTGGTAACATGTCACATTGTGTTGCAAGTTAAATTCCTCAAAGTGGTCTGCCTCCTTCCTAGGCCATCTTCATACACACGTTGACGTCTCCTTTTACACTTTGAGTTAGCCTTGATTCATCAGCCAATAATATTATAATAATAATATAATGATAATAATCTTTCTTTTACCCGATGTAGCCAGTTTGGTTATTAGCCAACCTTCCACTGGGCCGAGCACATTCATACACAGAAACATCTCACAATCATACATCTGGTTTTGTAGTGTGGGAGGAAAGCCGGAGTACCCGGAGGAAAACCCACGAGCACGGCCTGGGACCAGAAACCCAATCTCACATACAACCGAGTCGATGCCATGCGGAATCGAACCCGAGCCACATTGGTGAGAGTCCGAGATATTAACCACTGGACTAACCGTGTCCCCCAATTGATCAGTTCTGTTCAAAAGACACGAAATGTCATTGACCACAAATCCATTTGAATGTTTAAATGTGCCATATGAGAGGGTTATTGATTGGCTGGTATCTGGTCACCCCTACCACTATATCAGGAGGACTGGCGAGTGCCATAACTAGAATATGTCACCCTACACACAGTCATTGTGTATGTTCTGATTGGCTCGTCAGATTTGTGCGCGAAATTAACAACTCGGATTAAATGCTTTTGATGGTCTGATCTATCAAGGCAAATTTGAAGTGTGAACAGAGAAGTTGACTTATGTACAAAGATATTCTGGACAAGACCATCATGATATTCAGGATACTATCAGTACGCAGTGCTGATTGAGAAAATGAACATGATTATCTGCCCCTGAACCAGCAGTACCTGTCACACATACACGGGGTATAAAGAAGTGAGCATCAGTTTGCATGGTGGAAGCTGTTCATTGAATTAAGATAATTTAGTCTATACCTGTTGCTAAGTGAATATTACCCCTGTACCAGGATCTGGGTGTAGGTGACGAAATTGCCAGTGAGCAAAAGCATTATGCAGTGGTCAATTGAAACTGCTAGAACATTTTTTTATTTCCGTAAGTTTGGTTGATAAGTTGATGAGAGTAGGTGATTCTTTTGTTAGAATTAAAATAAATTAAATATGGGATTTGTCAAAGATCATAAAGTGAATTTAGATTCATGATGGCACATGGGAGGATCTCAGCTGTCTATGGGATTTCAGCAAAAATTGTGGGAAAAATAGTTTGTTTTCATCTACATGTATCTTGACAAAAGTGTCCCTTTAGGAGTTAATGACCGCCTTAGTGAATATTATCATGTAATAATTTTCAATGTTTAGTTTTAGACCGTCAATTAAGAAACGGAGCGGTTTTTTGATGAGGTCCAAAACTAAACATCGAAAAATTATTACACGATAATATTAACTAAGAAGGTCATTAACTTCATTCTAACATGCACAATGATAAATATTTCCTCATTTCATAAGCAGAATGGCAAATTTTCTGCAAACTTATCCCCTTTTGATGCGAGAATTTCGCGACTGGTTTGCAGGCCATGCTCGCACATGCTGTACGTTCACGAGCTGCAGCTGTGTGAACTCCGCCCACTGCGCAGTGAATGTACCAATCGTTGCTCAGCTCTGTAGCACTGCGTCACAAGAACCAGTTCGGCACGTGAATGAAACAGATCACAACAAACAAATGAAGATTGTCGTGTGATAATATTCAAAAGTTTTGCGGTCTGGACCAATCAGCGCACGGCTATAACGTGGAGCCGGATCTCTGATTTTAATGGAAGCTTGTGTGAGAGAAACAGACAGCATTTCCCCGAATACATGTGACATGCAGGAAGAAGCTTCGAAAATTTCTGAAAAGCCAGTATTTTTTGTGAACTAGGCATTCTCCGATAATGTATAGAAATCGGGCACCGGGAATACATACTTTTTTATTTATGACAATTTATATGTATTTCCTAATGTTAATCTTATGGGAAGCGCACCCCAGTTATGAAAACAAGTACATTGTAGTTTGGGATAAAATATACCAGCTTGCACCAAAGGCGGAAGGTATTGGTGATTTTGGGGGGGGGGGGCCACTATCACAGCACAAATAGGTGAGGGTCCAGGGGGCCGCCCAGGCCCCGGAAGCTCTAGGGGTCTTAGATGGCCGGAGACGCGTTCTAGCGTATTTTCGAGGAATAAAACAAGAAATCTTCACACATGTAATCTCTGTATTTTTTGCCTGTTTTGTTGTTTCTCATTTTTTTTTATATTCACCGTCAAGAAAAATAGAATGTTCGGAAGTAGAAATAAATTAAATGATAAATATATATCATTTCTATCAAAAGATATGTCAACAACACAGATGTTTTCTACTTGTCATGCTTGTTGTGGAGCCGAACACAGGTCAACTTATGAGTGTGAATGAGCCATCCTCCATGATACAGTTCTGTATGGTCGGTTGGTTGGTTCGATTGGGCACTCCATCGTATTACAATGGGCACTGGTCATACAGAGCATTCTCTGATAGTCTAGAAATCGGGCACCGGGAATACATACTTTTTTATTTATGACAATTTATCTGTATTTCCTAATGTTAATCTTATGGGAAGTGCACCAGTTATAGGTGGGAACAGCCATCGGTGATGCAGCGCTGTCTGAGACAATGAAAACAAGTAGTTTGGGGTAAAATATACCAGCTTGCACCACAATATCAGCTGAGTCAGCTGGTTGCCTGTGCTGTGATCATAATGAGTCCATGACATTATCCCCCAGCGACATTTTCCCCCGCGACATTTTCCTCCACGACATTTTCCCCAGGCGACATTTTCCCCCAGCGACATTTTCCCCACCCTAATATTACGTTCTGTATGAAAGCGGTAAAAATTTTATATTATATTATTTGATCACTTCATCATCACATTCGAATTTGAATTGAAAATATTTAATTCATAAAGATTTTATACAAAACTGAACATTGAAATAAAAATATTTCATTCATAACGATTTAGTCAAAACTGAACTTTCAAAAAGTACATTATCACAGAAAAAAAGTATTGAGGAAAATTGACGATATTACGGTCGGTAGGGCCACATAACACCGTGCCATTCCATTCTTACATTCTTATTTATTTTGCCTGAAAAGAAGGCACGTTTACATACATCTGCCGATGTTTAACTAAAAAGTAATCTCCCTTGAATTCCTAGATGTTATGTACATGTACGGTACATTGGTTCCATTCTCCACACTGTTATTCTTTTATACTTATTCATCATGTAATTACGATTCAGATTTTAATTGTGTTTTACTCAGCCCGGATCTCTATTACTGTAACTCCACATGTGGTCAATTATAAACGGTGAGAAGGAGACTGAAGAGAATTTGAGTAAGGATGGTAATGATTTCATGTTCTGGTTGACTGACAATTCACAGGGTCCTGTCCTCAAGGCTAGTTAAATGTATATCATCTTTAGTCCAAGTTGAATTTTAATTGTGGCTGCTAATCACATCGTGTTTTGGTTGACTGGCAATGGTCAAGGGGTCTGGTCTAGCAGACCTATTAAACACCGATTACCATTTCCTGCACTGATAGCCAGTTCCCTGTGTGTGTGACCTTCTCACCGCCTATCTTGTATATAACTTTTGTCTTGAGGTATTGAGTTCAGTTTAGACTGGGCTTTACAGTTGTGAAGGTCTGGAATAAAAGTCATCATGTGATAAGTTTGTAAAAATGGACTGTGTTTTTCCTGAAATGTGACAAAACAAGAACAGCAACTGATAATATAGTGGGGATGTTTCAGCACTTGATCAACACATAATATGGTGGAGAATCCAAACTTTTAATACCTTGCTGTTCCACGGATTATCATCAACATGCTGTTTTTTCTCTGCGATGGCGCAAAAGGACTTCACCGATCGAGGCCGAAATACGCACGCTTCAGGTCGCTTACATCGTGCTATCGACGACGAAGTCAGTGCTGCTGATATTTCCCGTGACTATGACAGCGATGACTCCGTAGATCTATGGGACATTCGCACTTACACGCATAATTGTGACGACCCAGCAGACGATATGGCATTCGGAGGCAAAATCACAATCTCCAAATTTCACGGTTTGAGCTCCGAGGACGGCCAAAAATTCTCGGATGACTTTTCTTCCTTCATTGCGCTCAACAGACTGGCCGCAGATGACAACGATGTGAGGCTAATCGCCGCCTTCCACCTGCACCTCGATGGTCCAGCGTTAACCTGGTACCGCAACATCCCAGTGGAGGGATGTCGAACGCCAATTTTGGCATACCTATGTGCAGTTTGGAGATGACAATCCAAGTCTGATGGCTGAACGCGAGGTATTCAACCAAATCAGACTCGCGCCTGGTCAATCCATTGAAGAATACCACGCACTGGTGTTGGACAAGGGTGTTCGTCTCCAAAAGTCACCAACCGACATCAAATCTCGGTTTATTGATGGTTTACCTTCACAGCTGGCATTTTTCGTTCGCGCTGGTAATCCCGCCAATCCACAAGCTGCCCTGATGGCTACCGCTCCCAGCTTTCCACTGCAGCAATTGGTTTGGGGAATGGTCCCCTGCAGCACACCGTTCAGGACGATGTCGCCGCCCTCAAAGACCAAATGCTAGCTTTGACCCGGAAGATGGACGCTCTTTTGGGAGCGTCTTCGCCACCAGTACCATCATCTAATGCCACACCTTTCAACAATAGGATATGCCACTCGTGCCAATCTCCCGGCCATTTCCACAGACAGTGCAATTTACAGGAAGGAGCTTCACCACGCCCAGATTTTACTTGCTCTCTTTGTTCTCAGCGGGGGCACGAGTACCCCAAATGCAAGCAGCGACCGGGAAACTTAAGGCAGCACCGAGCGACGGGCGCAGTCACTCGGTCCTGTTTTTTAACCCAACGGCGCCAACCATAGAGATTACAACGGGAATTGTGCTCCCAACTCGACACCTGGACAGATGAACAATCATTTCAACCAAGGGAATGTACCTATATCTTGCTGTTTGACCAGAGGTGGTCCAGCAACTTGTACAGACTCCTTCACGGACACTTGTTCAGACACACCGGACAATATCACAATTGGGGATTTTTTACAATTGCCTGTTAAATTTGGTAAGTTGAAAATCGCAGCTTTGCTTGACTCTGGTAGCAACATCAACTTAATGTCCAAGTCGCTATATGACACTTTATCATTGCATGGTTTCGCTTTCATGAATACACATACACAGGTAACAACGACCAGAGTGTTGATGTTATCGGCATAGCTAAGGTGAAAGCAAACTTGCCAAATGGTAGACAATCTCTCATTGTGTATGTTGTCAATAGCACTTCCCATCCACTGATACTTGGAACTTCTTATTTGGCCTCCGGCGCTGTTGTACTTGATTTTCGGAAACATTCAATCAAAATGACACGAGCCAAGGTTCGTTTGAGGAAAACATTTACAATATCACCGCATACAGAATCTCTAGTTTGGGGAAAAGTACCTTCTAGGTTATTTACCGGTCTTCAAGGCTTATGTACACCAAGCTCTCCGATACACTCTGACAACCTTTTTGTTTCTAAGTGTTTAGTTACTGTCATTCCGGGGGGTAGTGTTCCTATCAAAATTCTTAATCCTACTGATTGTCCAATAACCATCAAACCGGGCAAAGTTTTGGCTGATTTTACGTCTTTAGATGACACATATGAGGTCAATCCAAATCTAGATACTATGCCATCTGTTCCACAGACCCAAGGCGCTTCTATTTCCCCAGGGGTCCCTTGTCATACACCGCAGACTAACACATGTGTGACTGATTATAAACGGTTTCTGTCAGAATTTAACTTTGCTGACACAGATCTAAATTCAAGCCAGGTTGGATCTCTTCAAGATTGCCTGTTTCGGAATAGAGATATTTTTGTCACTAAAGATAATCCAGACTTGGGATGTACGGACGTACTAGAACACCATATTCAACTGAAACCTAACTCAATTCCAAAACACCAGCGGTCCTATAGACTAGCAACAGATAAACGGGAGGTTTTACGCCATCAACTCGAGCACTTATTAGAACAGGGTGTTATTCGGGAGGTGGGTGAGAAAGATCACATTCCGTTTTCGTCACCCATTGTCTTGGTCAGCAAACGAAAGTTCAAATGTGAATTTGAACCAGGATCTAAAGAGGCTAGTCTGTCTATGTATAGGTTTTAAGATTTTCATTACACCATTCCTAACTTGCAAGACCTTACAGAAAGTTTTGCTGACAGCCAGCCAAAATTCTTTTCCACCATTGATTTGTCTAGTGGGTTTTTCCAAGTTAAGCTTGCCCCAGATTCGGCCAAACTGACCACATTTAACACATGTTTTGGCTCGTATTACTTCACCCGAATGACACAGGGAATGAAAACATCTCCGGGTACATTTCAACTCTTGATGGAGAAAGTCCTTAGGGGGTTAACAGGTCGGCGATGACCTATATTGATGACGCATTGATTTTCAGTCCAACATTTGCACAACATTTACAGCATCTACAGGATGTTTTTGATCGTATCCGCGAAGCAAAGTTGAAATTAGGCCCTCAGAAATGTCTTTTCGCCCGGACTCGTTGCCCTTTTCTGGGTCACGAATTATCTCAGGACGGCATACGCCCCCCAGATAACAAGGTGAAGGTGTTGCTTGATTATCCTCCTCCACGTGACATTAAAGGGGTCAGACGTTTGTTGGGTATGTTGAATTGGTTCCGTAAATTCATCCCGAATTTCAGCGCCATAGCTCAGCCTATTACCGGCTCGTTGAAGAAAGGTGTTAAGTTCAAATGGGATGAAGCACATCAATCAGCACTTAATCAGCTCAAACAGCTGTTACTTGACTCCCCGGCATTAGCTTTTCCACGGTCTGATTTGCCATTCCGGCTAGCCGTTGACACTTGTAGTAAAGGTATTGGTTACATGCTGTATCAAATTTATCCGGCACACAAATTTTCCCCGGGGACTAGTGAACGAGCACGTACACGCGTAGTTCGATTCGGCTCTAAGTCCCTCGCCAAATACCAACAAAGTTATGGCCCATCCAAATTAGAACTGTTGGGGTTAGTGGTTTCAATCCTTGACTGTGCTCCGTATTTGAGAGGATCTCACTTCACAGCTGAATGTGATCACCAGGCATTGCAGCCTATATTCTCAAAGAAGTTACAGGGCAAAGTTTATGACCGGTATCTCGCTATTTTACAACAGTTCTCCTTTGACATAGTGTACAAACCAGCCGCTCAGATGGTTGTACCTGACGCTTTGTCTCGATGCCGTCCCAATCCACAGTCGGGTGATTACGTCATCAGCCCTGACGAGGATGAGGTTCTATTCCCGTATGTGGATGAACCAATCAGTCACATTAATCTCCCAGGCGGGTCAACACTTTGGGAATTAATGACTAAGCATCAGTCAGACTCTTCTGACGGGGATGATGCACCCGTTATAGTTCAAACTGGTTGCCTTTTTCTCGATCAACATTTAGGCGACAACAAACAATACACTGATTATGATGCAGACACAGAAGACTCAGAGCTTGTCTCTCACCCAGTCGATAGAAACCGACGAGAGGTAATAGTTCCATCAACGTCAACCGTGACGCTTTCAAATCTGAGATCAGGTATAGAGGGAGAAAATACCGGCCACACAACTCCCACTTCCCTCTACGATGAAAGTGTATCAGACTTGTCTCACCAGTCCTCGAATGACGACTCGGACAGTATGGCAAGAGAAATAGAGAGTATTGATTTAATGAAACATTCTCATTTCAGTCTTTCTGATATTTCCAAATTGCAACGGTTGGATGGATTTCTGAACCAGTTTGTTCATTACTTGGAGAACGGCGAACTCCACACGTCGCAAAAACTGGCTAGACGGCTTATACTTCAGGCCGGGGACTATATCCTTGTTCAAGGTGTCCTGTTTCATTCACGAGTAGCTAAATGTCGCCACAGCAAAAATTTGAAGCACTACCAGTTAGCCCTCCCAGAGATCATGATAAAATCTGTTCTACAAATGTACGATGACTCCCCGATGGGAGGACATGCTGGCATTAATGATGGGAGGACATGCTGGCATTAATGAAACAGTAGACAGACTTCGAGAACATTATTACTATCCTGGGCTGGCTAACAAGGTATCGGACTATATCAAATCTTGCCCCGAATGTCAACAACGAAAGGTCACACAAGCTCGCTCAAAAGTTGGATACACGGCCCTACCGACTCCCACTGATTTGTTCTCGATTTTCCAGATCGATATGTTTGGGCCTATTCCATTATCCTCCCAGGGTAATTCATACATTTTCACTGCGGTTGACCAGTTTTCAAAGATGCTTTTCGCTATTCCAACAACGAATAACGATGCACTGTCTGTATCGGAAGCCATTTTCCGTTTGGTGACCACGTATGGTGTTTGCGATACCTTGATTTCTGATTTCGGGTCAGAATTCACTTCAAAGATCACTCGCGAGGTATGTCGTTTGCTCGATATTCCACATGAATTTACTCCGAGTATGGCTCACCATTGCTTGGGTAGTTGTGAGCGATCGCATTACACCTTAGCACAAAGGCTTACTCCGTACATGAGCAAAAACAAGCGCAATTGGGAAGAACTATTACCCGCAATTGTATTTTCCATCAACAATTCGGTTAACAATAGCTTAGGTTATTCACCGTTTGAAATAGTGTATGGCAAAAGATTGAAATTCCCGCTTATCGATCCCATTCCTCGCACGGAGTGGGATTCAATTCCGCCCGACATGCACCATTTTCTCCGAGGTCAGCTGAATAAGTTGAATCTGGTTCGCGCAGAAGTACGGGAGCAAGCTAACAAAAGTCAGAACAAAATGGTAAACCGCCAGGGAATTATAGACGCTCCTTTGCATTTTGGGGAAGGTGATTATGTCTATTTGAGAGTTGACACTAGGGGTCCTGGTCGGAAACTACAGCATGTGTTTGACGGACCATATGTGGTCCAGGAAGTAGTTTCGCCTCATCTGGCAGGGTGCGAAATAGCCCTTTGCCCGGTTGCCCGGGGCAACCTAAATTTCCTTTGGGCAACCAAATTCTGTCCAAATTGCAATGCATTTGGATGTGTAGGTTGCCCGTGCTTGCTGATGGGCAACTAGAATTTGTTTGTCTATTTCATACCCTGTCTGGTTAAACTTCACAATCCTCAGACGGGTAGAAACATGAAAAATCTACAACACCTGTCACGCCTGAAACCCGAATATGTCCGAGTTCCGAACCCGAATAGTTATTTCATCAATGACGTGGTGAGAAACTCTAAACATTTGACTTTGTCACCAACAGAATCTACATCACATTCGCCTAATGGTGATTCTAGGCCTAACTCACCTGACAGTGCACAACCAACATTACGCAGATCGATGCGTACACGCAAACGCCCATCTCGATACCTTTCATTCACGGATCCGGACAATCATTTATCTAGTGAGTTGACTTCGGACGGAGGGTATTTCAAAATCAAACGCATACTTGGACAGAAAACAAATGACAAAGGACAGACAGTGTATTTAGTACAACTTAGGGGGGAGTCTGCCTCACGTCGCTATTGGGTGTTTGCGTATGATCTGGACGCAAAGGCGAGAGCGCATATCAATGCCAGACCACCCAAAGTTATAGATCAAGAGTAGCGACATTTTCAGGCAACATGATATAAGATTATGATTGACTTCAATTACAAAATCACTTATAAACAAGGCTTATAACTGTTGTTGGTTGAGAACTACCGAATGCATTCACACATTCACTTTTTCATTGGTATTTGAAATATTATTAACTTTGCTCAGAAGTAAATGGTGTTGTTATTGTGTCGTGTGTGTCTGAGTGTGTGTATGAATCTCATTGCTAGTTGTACGCCTAGTAATGGACTCCGGGTAAAATTATGATTTGAAAATTTCAATGTGGAGTTGGGAAGTGTTATCAACTGCGTTTGGTTCACCACAACGATGAGAAAGAGTCGTTCAAATATCTATGGTATATAGAACATAATACGGACTCCAGTCATTTTGCCGAACACTGTTTATATTGTATTTTAGTCAATCAGTTTTGTTATAAGTTCGTTTTCTCAAATATGCATCAATGGTTACAATTCAATGATAGTGGCACTCGCATATTTTAGTACCCCAAACAGCATGACTGTATTTCGTGCAGTGGTACTTTGTAGTGTTGTTTTCATCATCATTGTGTCATCAAGTTTCATCACTGTCTGCAATGTTGTTTTCTGGTTGTGTACGCATGACTGTATTTTCTACAGGGGTATACGGTACCGTACTTTACCTTCAGCAACAATTTTCATCACTGTTTATAATTGTTTTTTTTTCTGGTTGCGTATGGTACATTTACGTTTTGGATAGGACTGTATCAGTCATTCTCACATGAGCATATTGAAATGAATGTTTGTATGCTCGTGTCATATATGTTATATGTGTCTTTTTACGCTGTCGTTTCATATTTTTTTATAAGAAACACGTTCGCCTGACAGAATTATTTGTTGTTTTTTTGTTTTTTTTTACTTTGTTTTTAGATTTTTTATCTGCATATATGCTATGGGTTTGTTCGTGTATCACTCATCAATACTAGTTTTCCTATGTGAAATCGGTCATTTCAAGTATGATGTTTGCATATTGCGAATTTGTCGAATAATTGTGTAAATTGTAATACAATTTATTTTCTGCCGGGGGATGTTATGTACATGTACGGTACATTGGTTCCATTCTCCACACTGTTATTCTTTTATACTTATTCATCATGTAATTACGATTCAGATTTTAATTGTGTTTTACTCAGCCAGGATCTCTATTACTGTAACTCCACATGTGGTCAATTATAAACCATGAGAAGGAGACTGAAGAGAATTTGAGTAAGGATGGTAATGATTTCATGTTGTTCTGGTTGACTGACAATTCACAGCGTCCCGTCCCCAAGGCTAGTTAAATGTATATCATCTTTAGTCCAAGTCGAATTTTAATTGTCGCTGGGAATCACATCGTGTTTTGGTTGACTGGCAATGGTCAAGGGGTCTGGTCTAGCAGACCTATTAAACACCGATTACCATTTCCTGCACTGATAGCCAGTTCGCTGTGTGTGTGACCTTCTCACGGCCTATCTTGTATATAACTTTTGTCTTGAGGTATTGAGTTCAGTTTAGACTGGGCTTTACAGTTGTGAAGGTCTGGAATAAAAGTCACCATGTGATCTTTGTAAAAATGGACTCTGTGTTTTTCCTGAGATGTGACAAAACAAGAACAGCAACTGATAATATAGTGGGGATGTTTCAGCACTTGATCAACACATAATATAGAACTCTCCTACGTGCAAACGCAAAAAAATTTCAAGGGAAGTGACCGCGACTGCGATTGTTCAGTTGGCAGATCGTAATTATTACAGCACGTAATATTAGGGTGGGGAAAATGTCGCTGGGGGAAAATGTCGCCGGGAGAAAATGTCGCTGGGGGAAAATGTCGCCGGGAGAAAATGTCGTGGGGGAAAATGTCGCTGGGGGATAATGTCGGTACCCCGATCATAATAGTGGTCTGTCGTGGTTGGAAATATTGCCTTGTTGCAGTTTCTTATATAAGCCTTAATTAATATTTTGGAAATTTTGGCCTGTTGTAGTTTATAATAATAGGCCTTATCTCAGATTCAAACCTTTCTGGACAAAGTTCCTAAGCCTCAGAAGTTCCTCGGGGCTGCCGTCGCCTTCATCCTTGGTTATTGTTGGAATCTGCAGTGCCGATCGGAACCTTTCCACGATCTCGGGATCGGCCCGGATAAAATCAGAGTCCAGTGGTTTGCACTCGACAACATCATCGGTGCGTACAGACAACGACACAGTTCGCAGAATAACTACACTAAGTATTACTGTTAGGACTGTCAACAGACATAAACCTATTGTTCTCAATAAGGATGCCATTACATGATTATATTCTACAAAACTCACTGCCGGTCCCTCGCCAACCGCATCAAACAGGTCTATGAATTTCTCGCCTTTAACACTGAAGAGTTTCATTCGTTGTCTGCTGTCGAAGTGAGAAGGAACAGTTTTTTTTTCGCTCCGCTATAATAATGGAATTTTCAATGTTTTAAGAGTCTACTAACTACTAAGTGCTATTTACCATCCACGATTTAAGTGACTTCCTTGGGAACAACGGGACAGTAAAATTAGGTAACAGAAGTGAGTCTGACGAAAATGAGCTGGCTGTCCAAGGGGCCGAAGTGCTCCGCCGTCACTGAGACCAATCCGTCACACAGACCAATGCTGTTTATGCAGGGGCGTCGGAAGCAAATTCAAAGTGGTACGGCCACTATCATCAGGGGCGTCGTCAGGTGCGAACCCCCCAGACCCCCCCACCCTTGGACGCGCAAAAAAAAACAGAAGAGAAAAAAGAAAACAAAAAGAAAACAAAAAACAGAGAAAACGAAAATAAAAACAAAACAAACAAGCAGCCAGAGGATGCTAGGTCCCCCGCCAAAATGGCAGCAATATTTATAAGCGCTGTCTGTTTCAGAAGATATTCATGAGGATGGCAACAGCTACTTCACAGGCGTAAGAAGCAGAGGGGTCTTTCCACCTTCCCAGGTTTTGAGATCAACTCTGAATGGCTGACTGAATGTTGATTGCTACTGTAATATATTTTCTTTACCATGTAGCATGGAAATTATGTAACCGAAATGCAACCCCAAGAGACAACTCATGGCATATTATCTGCAAACTAAATTTGACAAGAATATGAAGGCATCCTCAACCTATTGGCCAGAAACCAAATTTAGACTTTGCCACAAGGAGTCACCACCTGTAGGTGCAAGCAGGCAAAACACAATCCCAAATGACATCTCATGTCATGGTATCGGCATATGAACTTTGAGACTCTGAAGAGGGGTCCTCAAGTTATTGCCGGTACTAGACACAGGCCCCAGTGTCTGGACAGTAGAATTTAAATTCAGTATAATTTAAATAATTTAATTTTTTTTAAGTCATCCTATAATACAGAGCTCTGTATTATAGGATGACTTAAAAAAATTAAATTATTTAAATTATACTGAATTTGAATTCTACTGTCCAGACACTGGGGCCTGTGGTACTAGATGCCCACCGGTGTTCATGTTATTTGGGGCGGGTCACATATGAATACAAAATTTGAGAATAATCTGATGAGCAGTTGCCAAATTATTGCCCGGAAACAAATTTTTCCACCAGGAGACGCCACCTGTAGGCAGAAGCGGGAAAAATACAATCCCAAGGAACATGGTACCAAACATACCAAATTACAAACCAACATACCAAATTTGAGAAGAATCCGATGAGGGTCCTCAAGTTATTGCCCAGAAACCAAATTTAGATTTTGACACCAGGTGACGCCACCTCTAGGCGCAAGTCAGTGAAATGCATTATCAAGCGACATCTTATGTCACGGTACATTCATACAAAATTTGAGAAGAATCCGATGGTCAGTTCTCAAGTTATTACCCGGAAACAAATTTGTGATGTTGCCACCAGATGGCGCCACCTGTGAGTGCAAGTGAGCGAAAGGCAATCCCAAGCTTGGTAAATGCATGCCAAATTTGAGAAGAATCCGATGAGCCGCAACGTTTCTCATGTTACCCAGACAGGTACATATGTAGGATATTTCAAAGAAATTCGACCAAGTGTTTCTAAGTTATCACTTGCAGCATGGAATAATGGAATGAACTCTAGTGGCGCCACCTCCGGGTGGATTTTGCTGAAACGCATCACCAACGGTGTTTTGTCGCAGGGAATGCATTTACCAAATTTCGAAGAAATCCGACAAATTGTTCGAAAGTTATCGCTCGCGAAGGATTTGAACAAACATGAACGGACATGCATTAAAGATTGGAACCATTCTCGTCTCGCGAGACTCCCTACTGCGAGAAAGAGTCTCACGCGTTAATGGGAGCCATCCCCCCAAAATTTGGGGGGTGAGTAGGCGGTGTATGATTATCTGTCTTGTCACTGACCTGCTGACTCCGCCGAGTTAGAAGCGAATTGCTAAACATAACGTGGGCTATGTAATTGGGAAATGACTCTTTCCGTTTCGGAGCATATCAATCGCGAACAAATTATTGTCGGTATGTATACTTGGCCGTGAAAGCGAGTTATCTAATACAGGAAGTAGTTCGCGGGTAGACACGGCTCGCTTTGAGAATGATGTCATGCTGCCTCGCTTTGAGATTGGAGATTCAAAAATGTCACCAGTTTACATGAGAGTCGCTTTGGTCTCCCGCGGGTAGACACGGCTCTCTTTGAGAATGGATTGGAACAAGACCCAGTGGCGCCACCTACAGGCGGATCTTGCTGAAACGTAATACCAGCGACGTCTTGTCGCAAAGAATGCAGATGCCAAATTTCGGAAGAATCCGTCAAAGCATTTAGGAGTTATCGCTTACGCAGAATTTGCACGGACATGCACTAAATATTGGAACAAGACCCAGTGGCGCCACCTACAGGCGGATCTTGCTGAAACGTAATACCAACAGACGTCTTGTCGCAAAGAATGCAGATGCCAAATTTCGGAGGAATCCGACAAAGCATTTGGGAGTTATCGCTTACGAAGCATTTGCACGAACATCCACGGACATGCACTAAAGATTGGAACAAGACCCAGTGGCGCCACCTACACCGGATCTTGCTGAAACGAAATACCAACAGACGTCTTGTCGCAAAGAATGCAAATGCCAAATTTCGGAGGAATCCGACAAAGCATTTAGGAGTTATCGCTTACGAAGTATTTGCACGGACATGCACTAAAGATTGGAATAAGACCCAGTGGCGCCACCTACAGGCGGATCTTGCTGAAACATAATACCAAGAGACGTCTTGTCGCAAAGAATGCAGATGCCAAATTTCAGAGGAATCCGAGAAAGCATTTAGAAGTTATTGCTTACGAAGTATTTGCACGGACATGTCCGTGCATAGAAGCAAGAACCATTTTAAAGTCCCCGACCGCGTTGCGGCGGGGGACAAAAAAGCAAAAGGGAAAAGAAAGAAATAAAAAATGCCCCCCCCCCCCCACTTTTGATTTAATGGGGGGGGGGAGGCGAATATCTCTTCCCCCCCCCTCCCCCCCCCCCACTTTTCAGCATCCCTAACTGACCATATCCCCACATAAAACATACAGATAGAGTGCCAGGACGTGGTGTGTTATACTAAGGCCTGTTTTGTTTGTGTCAAACCAGGAAGTCAAATGGAGTCCGGCATATTCTTCAATATCGATGCGGGTTTATGCGAAACAAATGTGAAAATAGAACCATAAATCTATATACACTGTGTTCAGATTTGTTTCCGGGAAAACGCTTAAAACGCACCTCCAGCAACCGGAGACCCCGGGGCCTAGGCGGCCCCTGGACGCTCGCCTGTTAGGCTGTGAGAATCGCTCATTTTAGCTTTGTGTAAATGAATCGCTCTCATATTGGTTCATCGCCTTTTTACGTTTTTTTGTATGTGTTAAATATAACTAGAAAGCCAAATGGATTCGGGCATGAAGTATAATTTTTTCAATATCGATGAGTGCTTAAATAAATGCGAAACATACGTGAAAATAGAACCATAAATCAGCATACATTATGTTCGAATTTATTTCTGGGAAACCGCTTAGAACGCATCTCTGGAGATCTGGAACTGCGGAGCTTCCGGGGCTAAGCGGCCCGTGGACCCTCGCCTGTTGGTCTGTGAGGATTTCCTTGTTTTATCTTTGCGTGAATGAATCGTATCAGTAGGCATATTGGATTCCCTTCCAAGAACTTTTCGTCATCGTTTTGTATGTTTTAAATATAACTAGAACGTCAAATGGATGCAGGCATGAGGTGCGATGTTTTCAATATCGATGCATGCTTATAATTGCGAAAAATCGTGAAAATAGAATCATAAATGTGCATGCAGTATGATCAGTTTTATTTCCGGAAAAACGTTCAGAACGCATCTCCGGCAATCTAGGACCCCGGTGCTTTCGGGGCCTAGGCGGCCCCTGGCCTGTTGGGCTGTGATAGTGGACTTTCAATTACGTCCCGACGCCACTGGGTTAGCCTACGAGGTATATCGGCCCAAAGCATTATTATTGTGTTTTCAAGATGACAAGAGAATAAAATATAATACTGATATTTGACAAATGAAGTGTTGGTTTAATTGTTGGAAATCGCTCAGAATGCATCTCAGGGCATCTAAGGTCCAAAAGCTGTATAATATAACCCTAGATCCTCATACATTATGTTCAGATTTAATTCCGGGAAAACGCTTAGAACGCATCTCCGGCGATCTAGGACCCCGGAGCTTCCGGGGCCTAGGCGGCCCCTGGACCCTCGCCTAAAGTGCTATGATAATCGACCACCCTTTGAAAAATCCTAGCGACGCCCATGATCATAGCACTTTAGGCGAGGGTCCAGGGGCCGCCTAGGCCCCGGAAGCTCCTGGGGTCTAGATCGCCGGAGACGCGTTCTGAGCGAGTTCTTTCCTAACCCTTTTACCATGAAAACGCAATCGATGGTGATTTTCTGCGATGCTGAATTACAAATAAAAATATGTATAGTAAAGTACCGTAACCTAAACACATTGTGTGTATACGTAACCGATATAATTCTAATGGGCAATGGGGTGTTGATAAATTCATTGCAGAAGTAGCGCCGTCTACATTCGTAAATTAGCTAGTTATACTTCTGTAATAATAAAGCTGCCGCTCGTAGTTTTTATAGCGGGCCATGACTGCTAACAGTCAATTACATCAAGGACAAGGGGCGATAAGTCGGTAGCTGCCATTGGCTAATTACTTGCTCCCGTTTGTCTCAGAAATCCAAGTGAATGCGATGCCTTGCTTCCTTTTGCCATTTCATTACAGCCGAAAAGGAAAGCGTATTCACCGTAAGGTTATGTCAACATGTGTGACTTACCGTGAAACGGCAAATAAATCCAAGATGGCCGCGATAATGACGTCACGACGATGGCGTTTCGCTAGTGCGTTTGATTTCCGCCAACCTCCCTACCCCCTTTCATAGAAGAGTACAGAATTTTCCGTGTAAATTTTTACCGGATGATCACGTGGTCCACCACAGATAAAATAGTTATCGTTTCCAAAAAAGGAAAAAAATCAAGTTCTAGACAAAAAGAACATTTTTACATGCTTTTCTCAATAAAATTGACGCCCAAAATGTAATTAACTCTCCATCGCGCATGTTTAAAGGTAATCGAAATTTATATTATTAAAATATCATACTCAAATCGTAAAATTCAAAATTCACAATTTGCGCAGAAAATTGCAGAAAATTGCGCAGAAAACTGACTACTCCCAGCTGGGCACCCACCACCCTCTCAGGGGTTGTAAATTATATCACTGTTTTTCTCTATTTGTTTGTATATATTATTCTTTCTACCTTTTGTAAATGTTTTTGCTCATTGCTATATTCTGTAGTTCTGAGTCGTGCAATAAATATATTGATTGATTGATTGTTCGCTGCGAAATCACCGTTGTGATTCAGACAATTCAATTCAATTCAATTTTATATACGCTCACAAAGGAGCAGGGTACAGACTTTGAAATCAAAACACACAATAATAGAATAATGCATAACAGGCTGTTGGTATGAAGTGATTAAACGAGAATTCACTATTATGACTAGTATAATAAGGCAAACCTGTATATTTTTATTTTTTAAAAAATTTTTTTGAAGCCCTGTACATACCACTGGACATTTATGTGCCATATATACGATCACATTTCACATGCTCTGTTCAGCCCCGTGATCTGGAACCAAACAGACACTATCACTAGGTGAAAGAAGCAGATCATGTTATACATTTCAGGTTTTACCGATGCCAAATGACTTGAACAGAAGACAATTAGACAATCAGAAAATCAATAAATATATCAATAAATAATAAATCACACAGAAAATGTTCTTGTCTTTGCAAGGGGGACATCAGACACACTGACAACACAGACCATTCATTCAAATTTCACCTTCCATTGGTATGGTGTTCTATTTGGGCCAAGAACACCAAATAGTGTGTCGTGTGGCGACTTTTAGAAACTCGCCACTCGCCACGCGCCGTGGACCTCTCCGGCGCGCGGCGACTGGCGACTTTCTGCTATCTCTTAACCTGCAAAAACTCGCCAGTCGCCACCCGCCGTAAAACACGGCGAGTTTCGCTCTATCTCTTAACCTGGAAAAACTCGCCGCGCGCCACTCGCCGGATGAACCACGGCGCGCGGCGACTGGCGACTTTTGACTGTATAGTGAAACTCGCCACTCGCCACGCGCTGTGGACCTCTCCGGCGCGCGGCGACTGGCGACTTTCTGCTATCTCTTAACCTGCAAAAACTCGCCAGTCGCCACCCGCCGTAAAACACGGCGAGTTTCGCTCTATCTCATAACCTGGAAAAACTCGCCGCGCGCCACTCGCCGGATGAACCACGGCGCGCGGCGACTGGCGACTTTTGACTTCTGGAATTCTCAGGACTTTTTCTCAAGTGCGCAATGCCCGGGGAGCATCAATTATCGGAATATTTTGTTCGAAACATGCTGTCATTTAATTTAATTTTAAATCTCTTCCTCGTGCATAAATATACATAATTTCTAATGAATGAACTCTCCAGCTACATTTGATGCTATGTGACTAATTTTGAAGATGTAAGCTATCTGTAATAATTAATAGTTGTTTTTTGAAACAAGTTTCTTTTTAATGCAATACGCATATAGGGCACTCTAATTTTGTCAAATGTGCAATTATTTCTTTTTTAAAATACTCGTTATCCGTTTCTGTGCAGAACTTGCCTACTCTCGTTATTATCTGCTGGTATATTTTAAAAAGTTGACACCAAGACAACATTTTCAATCGTTTTTTTAATCTTTGTTTTATATAAGTGCCTATATATATTTATAAAACAGCATATCGTTTTCAATTCAGAATGAATCGCTTTGAAATTGTTCTTTATTTAAGATACAATAAAGCACTCGACGCGGGAATTTTGTTTTACAAGATAAAATCAACGTCAACTAATATGCTGTATGAAATATTAAGAAAGCGAATAAAGCGTCATCGTCATATTGATTAAAAAAGTAAGAAAAAATGCTAACATTTTCTCTGGATGATTGAATTTCTCTCTTCGTAAGTTTTATGTGAAAAACGGGCGATATCTTTGAGATCCTTTATTGCTGTTTTAATCCATAGAGCGGCTCTTTGTTAGGTTGATATTTCCTGTATCACAAACCCTACAAACTATCAAGACCCTATTTTTAAAGATGAAAAAACGTATTTCTTTCAACAGTTTCCATATTTTTTTTACTTCCTCAAATTCGATGAGATCGCGACTGTGATTTTCCTACGAAGTAGGCTACAGATCGCAAATTGTCCGGTAATGAGTCAGTGAGTCCATACGAATCCTTTCGTCGGCAAAATAAGGAGAACCATTAACATTAGAACCTTTATTTTTGGCATGAACGTGCATTAGGGCATTGTTACCAGCAAGTTCTGAGCTGACCGAATTCTGATGAAAATCTGATTTATAATTATTTTTTTTATTATTTATTGATAGCTCAGCGAGTGCACTGTCATGCCCATTGGGAACCCTTGGTTGTATGTTTCACTGTATATATAACACAGTACAAAACGTGATGGGATAATGAAATAGGAAATGCTAATTTTCCATCATTTGTTAGTGCATTTATTTACACTGCTATTACCAGGCAACTTGCCATTCTTAATACACACAATTCAGTATATTGTTATAGATATATGTAAACTGTGGCCTTTAACGTGTATCCTATTTCACATCCAAACATTTCATCACAGACCAAATCATGCAGGCTTCAAATTTAGATCAAATTGCCACTGATGATGAAATATCCTACATCAACCAATTAAGTCAGCCTGAAGCAATAACCCAGCAGAACATAGAAAGATCTGGTATCATCCTTCAGATTAGCCTGTGAGCAACAATGATAAAATTTACTGAGGGTGAAACAAAGCTGTCCGGCAAGCCACCCAAGGAATTTATCAGCTTGTGTTGGGACATTTTGTTGGTATCATGTAAGTTGTTTAGTAGTTTACTCATTCAAATCTCCATACCATATTTTCTGTTATTCAACAGACAAATTTCTTTACTGGTTTTAATTGTTTAAGTTTTACTTGGGTTTCAACTGCTACAGATAGTAACATAGTACTGATACTGTAGAAATGGGTAGTGTGAATTTAATTATTCCATGTTTAGTACAATTTGTTCACATGAATGGTGGAATGTCTGGACTCTCAAATGAAAGTGTGTTATACATGTATAGCTCAAGCATGTTAGGTTTGAGGAACAAACATAGTTGCAATTAAGATATAACCAAAGAAATTTCATGACAATTATTGAATCTAAGTAGGCCCCTACCTAACAAAATTAGCTTAATAAAAAAGGCCTTCCTGACGTAAATTGTTTTCTTTTGAGAGAGAATGGTATTTTCTGGGTTAAGAATTTCCTGTATAAAGATAGGTTGTTCAAGGAGGCTTTGTTTTGCCGCTGTTGTGTGCATTAAGGGTATGGAAACATGATATATGCACCCATAGCCCTAATCTACAGCTGTATAAAACTCGACATCTGGCATTGACGGCATGTTTAAAGGGTCTTAATTTATTTTCTTTGGGTAAAATTTAACTAGATAAAGTAACTTTGATTGTACTTCTTGAATATTGACTATATATCACACTGGGATATAATTTAAACAAAAACATTACATGTGTAATTATGTCTAAATTTTTCTTGTCATTTCAAATTTTGATTCCTTGATTAAGGGATACCGAATCACTGCCACGGAGTGTGTTGGTGTGTCACAGAATCACTGCCACAGAGTGTGTTGGTGTGTCACAGATTCACATCAGCACAGTAACTGGTAAACTATTCATTCAATCCCATCACTTTTAATCTTCAACAAAATATTCAATACTGTTTTAATCGAAAATTTCTGGTGATTTTTGATGAAAATCTCTGGTGATTCTGACTTGGGCTGCATGTGCCCATCTTAATATAGGCAGGATTTCAACTTGGGGCTGGGGGGAGGGAGGGGGGGGGGGTGGGATTGCCAAGAACTCAGTGCCTGCCTAATGCCTACCTTACTTCGTAGGTCCTGTGACGCATAGTCACACTGCCATGTATGATATTGCAACTGCATAATTGATGCTCCTCGGGCATGCGCACTTGAGAAAAAGTCCTGAGAATTCCAGAAGTCAAAAGTCGCCAGTCGCCGCGCGCCGTGGGTTGTCCGGCGAGTGGCGCGCGGTGAGTTTTTCCAGGTTAAGAGATAGAGCGAAACTCGCCGTGTTTTACGGCGGGTGGCGACTGGCGAGTTTTTGCAGGTTAAGAGATAGCAGAAAGTCGCCAGTCGCCGCGCGCCGGAGAGGTTCACGGCGCGTGGCGAGTGGCGAGTTTCACTACAGTCAAAAGTCGCCAGTCGCCGTGCGCCGTGGTTCATCCGGCGAGTGGCGCGCGGCGAGTTTTTCCAGGTTAAGAGATAGAGCGAAACTCGCCGTGTTTTACGGCGACTGGCGACTGGCGAGTTTTTGCAGGTTAAGAGATAGCAGAAAGTCGCCAGTCGCCGCGCGCCGGAGAGGTCCACGGCGCGTGGCGAGTGACGAGTTTCTAAAAGTCGCCACGTGACGCAAACTTGGCCCAAATAGAACACCATACTTTTGTGATCTAATTTTCGTTTATCAATTAAGTGATGTTATAAATAAACTGATATCTTCCGAAATCTTTTGTTGGTGTTTTTTTAATAGATCACATTGCCATCTGAGGGTCTTCTTAAATAGGCTTAAATAATGTGCAACATATGGGGTTGTTATATTTTGCAGCATAAGTAAAATGTAGGTTCTATACTAATGACGTACGGTACATCGTTAAATAATCAGATTGAAATTCAATCCATCACACCGAAACTATAGTGACCAATCTTTCATTGGATCTGTTGTAGACAGAAATCTAATAGATGGAATATTCAATCGAATAGATCGGTAACCAAATCCAATCTGACAGACCGAACCCTCAGTCCAATCATCTCAGAGACTCTGTATACATACAATATTATGACGAGTTTGTCTTACGGTGTGCATGAGATAGTAACTACCATCTCGAGAGGTGGGTCCAACATAATACTTAAAAGATCATTCAAATCCAAACCAGTTATTTGAGGGAATTGATATATAAGATATGTAAACATCTCTATCCTGAGTTACTTATGAAATAAACATTCTAGAAGGAAATGTTTCTACCTATAAGTTACATAATTTACAAATATGTTTTTCGAGCAAGACATTGCGATAACGACCCATCTCAATTTCTAATGGATGCGTACTAAGTCTCAAGTGTGTTCGAGCTTTTAGTAGGCCGGCCAAGGACACGAAATGTAACTTTTGATGTCACTGTTCATTACAAATGCAGGCCCGTAGCCAAGGGGTGTTTTCTGGGTTCGGACGAACCCCCCTTTCGGAAAAATTGTTTTTCTCATATAAATGCCCTTTTCAAACTGAAGCGAACCCCCTATTTGCCTCTTTTCCCATACAGCCAACCCCCTGATGCACCCTTTTGGAGTGAAGGCGAACCATGCACCCCTCAGTAAATTTTGGCTACAGCCCTAAAATGGGTACTCATGCTAAATTAGTTCTTTGTGTGCTAGGGTTCAAGGTGGTAGGAGGGGACACCACCCGGATTTTGGACGTTAAAGGTCATTTCGGGGTCACTTTTGGGGTTAAATAATGTCAAAATTGGAAAAAGTCGTTCCTAACTTAATTTCCATTGTGATGTTTGTTACCAATGGCTATCCATGCTAAATTGGTTTTATGTAAGCTTACTGTATGGTTTTAGCATATGTATGGCTACATCGTTAATTATTGGAATTGAGGTCATTTTAGGGTCACTTTACGGGTCAAATGAGGTCAAAAATGCTGTTTTATTAATACATTTTGTGCTGTTTTTTATTTACTTTTGTATGTAGTATAGTTCAAGGTAGGGTGGATACTAAGACAACTTTGGCAATTTGCGGTCATTATCAGTAACATCCAAAGATGGGCCTTAAAACAATTTAAAACATTTTTGTGTGAAATTCCATGTAAAGAAATTTGTATCAAATCTGAAATAATGATCCGTTGATACTCAGTCTGCGTTATTTAATGTTTATATACTCAGCATGTTGATAATCAATCCGAGCAAAGAGTTTCTGTTGATAACTATTTTTCCAAAGACCTGTTCATCTGACTAATCTACTGAAAGTGTTAGTGAACTATTTCTATCTGCATTCAATCTTTGTCCGGTGGTCCAGACCATTATTTTGAATCTAAAATATGTATTACCCACACTGGAAAAAGAATACACACATCTACTCTCTACTCATTTTTTTTTCCTAAATGCTATACTTATAAATGCATTTTCATACTTTAGAAGTATAAATTTATATGTGATCTAAATAATTGAGTAGATATGCACTATTTAGAAACATTATATGGACAAGTGAGAGCAATGTGGTGTTTATAGCTAGCCATCCTGACAATATTCATATTTTTTGTTGATAGGTTGTAACTTATGTTCCTATTGCAAGATCAACAAAGAAACGATTGAACATTTATTGTTTGGATGTATTAAAGTTTGGCACTTTTGGGATGAAGTGAAACAGTGGTTTTTGAATATCAATGTAAAGGTAAATATTACTCCAGAAAGAATGGTGTGTGGTTGGGATGGTGGGCAAAAATGTCTGAATACTCTTATGTTAATAACGAAACAGTATATTTACAGTAATAAATTCAAAAATTCCGAGTTAAATTTGAAAGCACTTCAGAATAAAATTCGCAGTAATTATCAAGTCGAAAAATATAGTTCCCTTATCAGAAACACATCTGACAAGTTTCAAACAAAATGGATGATGATTAGGAATCATTTTGATACACAAACAACTCTGTAAATGCAAATATCCTTATAGCACTTACCGTTGTCCAATAGTGATTAAGGACGTATTTTGTTAATATGTACCCACGTTTGTATATAATGTCTGTCTAATGTGTGTTTGTACGTATATATTATCGTAACTGTGTTTTTGTTCTGTGATGTACATCATGTATTTGTGTATATAATAATAAAAAAAATGACACCGAAAAAAAAAAAAAAAAAAAAAAAAAAATAATCTCTCACTAAAAAAAAAAAAAAAAAAAAAAAATCTGAATTAGTTCTACGGGGTGAATTTTTAGATATTAGTGTAGGCTAATTCAGTATTTTTTGTTGGTGATTTTTGGTAACATCCATTTTCTTATAGACTGGACCTTGCCGATCAATATATTTGTTGGTCCGAAGATTTTTTTCTCGAGTTTGAAGTAGTTTGAGTTAACCCTTTCTGTCCTGGGTGATAGAGGGTTCGGAAATTTAGTGCCCTTTTGAACATTTACAGTATCACCAGAATGAGTAAAATCGAGAGCAAAGACTTTCCGTGCTTTTGGAATATTATATTTGGCTAATTTTGAAGAATCTCCCATCAAGGCTAGTATCTTTCGCTCATTTTGAATCTGTTTGCTTAATTCTGAGCTGAAAATATATTTTAAATCAAAATGGAGGATAGGTGGGGTAATCTGAAAATCACCCTTTTTATGTTGCTCGTGCAGTTCAAGGCATTATTCTAACCTCACTGCGCAAATTTATCAAAACCGAGGGATCTCTATGCATAGCCTAACATTTTATTCCCATTTTGCATCTATTTACATATGCTAAAAATCAAGATTTGATGGTCAAATTGAAAATGGCGGCCATATGGGGTCATCAGAAAATCACACTTTAATTCCTGCCGTTGCCCGTATAGTTCAAGGCATTATTCTTAGCTCATTATACAAATTTGCCAAACCGAGGGATCTCTAAGAATAGCCCAACATTCTATTCCCATTTTGAATCTATTTACATATCCAAAAAACCAAGATTTGATGGTCAAATTCAAAATGGCGGCCATATGGGGTTATCTGAAAATCACATTTTTTCCTGTTGCTGGTGTAATTCGAATTCAAAATGGCGGCCATATGGGGTTATCTGAAAATCACATTTTTTCCTGTTGCTCGTGTAATTCGAATTATTATTCTTACCTCACTGATCAAATTTATTCAAGCAGAGGGATTTCTATGCATAGCTTAACATCTTATGCCCATTTGAAATCTATTTTCATATGCCAAAAATCAAAATTTAATGGTCAAATTCAAAATAGCGGCCATTTGGGGTCATCTGAAAATCACACTTTTGGCCGTAGCTCGTATAGTTCAAGGCATTATTATCAAAACTGTGGGATTTCCAAGCTCGTGTATATCAAGGCATTGTTCTTAGTTGATTGAGCAAAGGTGATGGTATGATAAGGCGGGATTTTGGCCTATACGTGGTGCGGTTGAAATCGAAAAAATAAAATGTCCTAAAAATACTTATATTTTTTCTTGCCGTTACATTGAAACCTAAGTACACAATATCTGAAAGTACTAGCGCGATTGCATTATGATTATAATTATCACATGAAACTGAAATCCACAGCTTGTGCTATTTCGTGAAAAAAGGGTCTAAATCGAGTCCTTCAGACACGCATTTAGACGCGAAGGACCCCTTGGACCAGAACGCCATTTAACCTGGTGTTGTGTGCTAAAATTATATTCCCACTGCTGGAAGATCTTTTTGGTCCAAGGGGTCCTTCATACTAAAAAATGAAAAGTTATGATTCATAACGTTTGAAGTTTTCGTAAGTAGATTAAAGTGACAAAATAGCCTGTTACAGCTGTTCGTATGTCGTGGTGTAGTGGATACGCACGCTGAATCACAGCGTCTCGAAATTTTCTTTTACCGAGTTCGAATCCCAGGGGGTCAACATGTGTGACGTTGACCAGTTATTTCAATCTTTCTCATTTTTGTAAGAAAAAAATTGCATTCAGTATATCTGAAATAAGATTTTAGGCTATCATTATGAACCAATTAAAAGTAAAATAAATAATGTTCACCGATGACACGATACCGTATGGACATTACGGGCCAGTCAAACGTTGAAATCGAACGATCAGTCGCTATACCTGTTACAACGGCAATATATTCGCCTAAATTGTGTATTTATTCTCCAATATGTGCGTGTAAAATCGCCTGCAACGTGGTGAAATAATGTCTAGGTATCGAACATATGTGAAGCTACCATGGTTCAACGTAACATTCAGTCAGTTGATTGACAGTTGCCGCCGACGACAAGTTGTACATTGCATTGTGATTGACAGATGGAGAGAAGAAATGTATATTCCTATGAGTCGGCTGACTGTGGGCAAAACCCCCGCCTTACAATACCATCTCCTTTATCAAAACCGAAGGGTCCCACATCATAGCCAGATATACTTTTTGCCCATTTTGAATCTATTTGCTTAGTAGTCAGATTAAGAATGATGGTTAAATTCGAAATGGCGACCATAAGGAGTCATCCGGAAATTCTTCTTTTTTCATATTACTGTTAGAATATTTTTATTCTAGGTACAAACTTGTTTAAATTGGGCAGAATAACGCCATAGCTTATTACATTATGCTTATTTTTATTCTGTTGGCATAATCTTCAGCTGAGAATACAATTACTGAATTCAAAATGGTGACCATGTGGGTTCATCTGAGACTCATATTCTCATTTTGCTCTTATAATTAAAGATATTGCGATTACATGGAGCTGAAAGTGGCAATTTCTCAAAGCCAAGCCCCTTCACAAAACAGATCGATCTGACTATTTATGGGCCTAGTTTGGCTCTATTCGTACAATCATCAACTAGAAAAATAATCATCGACGGACTACCCATTCGTAACAATTATATTAATTTATAACCGATTTGTACTCATTTTTGACCTCATTTACCACTATGACTAATAAAACTTGCACTACATACTACTGATTCAATTTAGATACTCATTCGTGACAATTATTAGTACTGCATGTGACTTAATTTATAACTGATTTTCACAAATTTTTGACCTCATTTGACCCAAATATGACCCTAAATTAACCTTAATTCTAATAATTAACGTGACTGCATCCAATCCTACACCACATTCAACTGATTCAACTGGAATAATCAATCGTGTGCATATAACCGATTTTCACAAAATTTTGCCCTTGTTTGCCCCAAAAGTTACCCTAAAATGACCTCAATTCTTATAATAAACGTGTTATCTATGACTGTCTGACATTCTACACTACTTACAACTAATTCAGCTTGGATACTCATCGGTAACAAACAATGCGGTGGATGTTAATTTATAACCGATTTTTACCAATTTTTGACCTTATTTGACCCAAAGAGTAACCCTAAAATGACCTTAATTGGCCAAATCAGGGTGGTATCCTCTCCTGCCTTGATCTCTACCAGTTAAAGAACTAATTCAGCATGTGTAACCATTTGTAACAAAAAATGCCATCGAAAGTTTTTAAAAGCGTTTTTGAGGTCTTTGGCCGGCCTACTATTTCCTGTAATTTCTTATGTTTGACAACGTTGAGATATTTGAAGAAGGATATATCATTCTTAAACATTCCATAAGTTCTGAGTTTACATGAGATTATGGGAGATGGGTCCGTGTAACCTTGCACAGTTCAATTTTCGTTTCTCGTTTTTGGCTTCTCAAAATCAAAAATTGAAATTTGACCCTCAATTTTCAATTTTCGCTTTTTGTTTTTGGTTTATCGAAATCAAAATTTGAAATTTGACCGTCAATTTCCAATTATTGATTTTGGGATTACAAAAACTGTCACAAAAAAACATTTGAAATTCAATTTTCGTTTTTCGTTTTGCTTTTCGCAAAAATGAAAATCAAATATTGAAAATTGCCTCGACTTCTCCGTTTTTCGTTCTTTGATTTTAACTTTGACTTGTCAATCCTATCAAAATTTCGCATCTTGTAGTCATAAACTCCCGATAGAAACAGGAAGATGGCGCCAAACCACAAAGGCCGGAAGATATATACTCGTATAGCAGCGTGTGAAACAGCAATTTTGGATTTTCTGACATTTTCTTGTAGAGCTTTATCCATCAATGGCATGATGTAATGAGTTACAGCCCCCTAGCTCAAGAGATAAGAGAAGTATTTACGGGGGTGGGAGCGGAGCGGGGTCGAAATGATGCACTCAGGCCCCAAATTGCCCAGCCCAGATAGGGTTAACTTCATCAATGTGCCAGATCTTTTTGATCAAGTGGTACAACCAATCGTTTTATGTGGTTTTGAAATCTGGGGTTTCGAAAAAATGAATATTTCCGAATCGTTTTATTTACAATTTTGTAAAAGAATTTTCGAAATCAAGAAATCTTCGCCGAATTTTATGGTTTATGGAGAACTCGGGATGTACCCGCTATTTTTCAAAGTGTGTATATATAAGAACGGTCTCGTACTGGGTGAAATTGATTAAGAGAAAAGAAAATATCCCCGGCTAAACCATGCTAAATATGATACTGAATTCAATATATATGGGACTACCAAAGTTAACAATGCTGTCTGTTTTTTTGTTTTTCTTTTTAATTTTAGAACAACCCTTAAAGATCAGTTTATTCAGAAATGGTATAGCGCCTCCTCAAAAGGCGTTATCTAAAGAATATACAAAACGAAATTTCATTTGAAAAGTTACCCGAAATTACTTGATGAAAAACGCAGAAAAATCGTATCAAAATTTCACACTTGTAGTCATAAACTCCCGATAGAAACAAGAATATGGCGTCAAACCACAAAGGCCGAAAGATACTCACATAGCAGCTTGTGAAACAAACAATATATTAATTGTGTGCTAAAAGTTTGAAGCCCTCTTTCGGGAGAAAGTGAGTGGCTCTGAAAAGAGCCTTTTGTTTTCTTTCAAAATCATAAGATTTCGATGATCAGACATTTTCCTCATCCATTTCCATCTCCTCAAGCATTTCATCCACAGCTTCTGGTCCATACAGCGTACACCGAAGACTTGTCACCAGGTCAGCTTTGTTGCAGGCGTATTCATAGAACGTATTCCGGAGTCCTTCCCCAGCTGCTATTTGTAGGCGGAGGTTGTAACGGAATGATTTACGGCCTCTCTATTTGCCTTGTCGTAACGCTGCTGTAACTCTTCTAGCCGTTTGTTGAGAAAGACGATCTGCTCACAGGCTCTCTGAAAGGATGATTCTGCTTTTTCAAGACCAGCATACAATTTGGCGTGGTTCTCCATGTCAGGAATTTTGTTCTGGACAATTGGTTGACTTTTCTGCATTGCAAATGATTGCGATATGATTAAACACGGCCGTCACGGTTTATATAGCTGGAATCAAAACTGACTTGTGGTAGATGGTGACTGCGGCCACGACTTTTCAAAACTGATGATTCGGAAACCTCCAACAGTGTCATAAGTATAAACTAGCTTATGTTCGGACAGCATTGAGACAGTCTGCGCCTTAACCCCTGCACATAATGACAGGGCCAGTTGTAATCATTAACTGTGATCATGAGACAAGGGCTAATCACGATCTGATTATTGTGAGTGACAGAGGAGAATCGTTAAACAAATAATTTATAATTCTATCAAATGGCACTTTATTAGGTTGGTTTATACTGTGGCAAATCGCCCTGACATATTATTTTGAGAAATCGTATGGATGCTATATTCTTTGCTACAATTTCGCGCTTTTTTGCATCATTTCGCACTATATGTGCGGATACTCTATAACGACACGACCGAAACTACGAATTTTCTGTAATAAGCACAAATACGTTTTCGGTTTGTAAAAGACTACAGTATGTCTGCATCCGAAGCACACGTTTTCAAGTATAATTGCGCAATTTGCTTCACCGTGTCCGAAAAGAGAACTTGCGGTAAATACATTTATATGGGCTTCCGGTCTGTGCAGTTGCGCATAAACCGCGAACTTGTGGTGGCTACAATTTATATATGACTCTACCGGTCTGTGCAGTTCCGCATAAAAAATCGAATATGATAAGTTATTACATAATTACCCAGCAAGTTTATTCATATTTATTAAATGCACGACAAATAAAACTGTCGGCCCGATCTATCTCAAAGAAAATATCACACAATCAAGACTGTCTCAAACTTGCGCTCGTGACTCCATCTTCTATACACAAGTCGCTCTGCAGTTACGTAAATTTAGCGGAAGATTTGCGATATCTGTCTTGCACATATGCGGTAAGTCTATATGACGTAAATTATTACCACTATCGTTTCTCTCGTTTCCATGGTTGTTTTTAGTAACCTTCCAAGCTTTATTTCTTTCCTCTTTCCGTGAATGAATGAGTGGTGTGGTAGATTAAAATAATGTATAACGAGAACGGAAGCCATTCGGCATGGGCAATTTATGTATAAATGTTATGTATTAATTGTGTACTTAGTTTGAAGTCCTCTTTCGGGAGAAAGTGAGTGGCTCTGAAAAGAGCCTTTTGTTTTCTTTCAAAATCATAAGATTTCGATGATCAGACATTTTCCTCGTCCATTTCCATCTCCTCAAACATGTCATCCACAGCTTCTGGTCCATACAGCGTACACCGAAGACTTATCACCAGGTACGCTTTGTTGCAGGCGTATTCATAGAACATATTCCGGAGGCCTTCCCCAGCTCCTATTTGTAGGCGGAGGTTGTAACGGACTGACTTGCGGCCCTCTCTATTTACCTTGTCGTAACGCTGCTGTAACTCTTCTAGCCGTTTGTTGAGAAAGACGATCTGCTCACAGGCTCTCTGAAAGGATGATTCTGCTTTTTGAAGACCAGCATACAATTTGGCGTAGTTCTCCATGTCAGGAATTTTGTTCTGGACAATTGGTTGACTTTTCTGTATTGCAAAATGATTGCGATATGATTAAACACGGCCGTCACGGTTTATATAGCCTGGAATCAAAACTGACTTGTGGCAGATGACTGACTGCTGACACGACTTTTTTCAAAACTGTTGAGTCGGAAACCTCAACAGTGTGACAAATATATGCCTAGCTTATGTTCGGACAGCATTGAGACAGTCTACACCTTAACCCCTGCACATAATGACGAGATGATTGTAATCATTAACTTGTGATCATGAGACAAAGGGCTAATCACGGTCTGATTATTGTGAGTGACAGAGGAGAATCATTAAACAAATAATTTACAATTCTATCAAATGGCACTTTATTAGGTTGGTTTATACTGTGGCAAATCGGCCTGACATATTATTTTGAGAAATCGTATGGATGCTATGTTCTTTGCTACAATTTCTCGCTTTTTTGCATCATTTCGCACTATATGTGCGGATACTCTACTCTTTCTTTTGACGAAAACTACGAATTTTCTGTAATGACACAAATACGTTTCGGTTTGTAGACGCAATATGCTGCATCCGAAGCACACGTTTTCCATGGCTCTCGTGCATAATTTGCTTCACCGAACTTCCCCGAAACGCGGTAGATACATTTATACTGAAACCTTCCGATGCAATGCGGTGCGCATAAACCACGAACTTGCGGTACAATACAATTTTATATATGACTCTACCGGTTTGTGCAGTTCCGCATAAAAATCGAATATGATAAGTTAGTACATAATTACCCAGCAAGTGATTTCATATTTATTAAATGCACGACAAATAAAACTATTGGCCCGATCTATCTCAAAAGAAAATATCACCCAATCAAGACTGTCTCAAACTTGCGCTCCGTGACTCCATCTTCCATACACAAATCGCTCTGAAAGTTACGTAGAATTTGGAAGATTTGCGATCTGTGTCTTGCATGCATGTGCATTAAGTCTACATGACGTAGAATTATTACCACTATCGTTTCTCTCGGTTTCCATGGTTGTTTTGATAACTGCTCAAGCTTTATTTCTTTCCTCTTTCCGTGAATGAATGAGTGAGTGTGGTAGATTAAAATAATGTATAACGAGAACGGGAAGCAGTTCGGCATGGGCAATTTATGTATAAATGCTATATATTAATTGTGTGCTTAGTTTGAAGTCCTCTTTCGGGAGAAAGTGAGTGGCTCTGAAAAGAGCCTTTTGTTTTCTTTCAAAATAATAAGATTTCAATGATCAGACATTTTCCTCGTCCATTTCCATCTCCTCAAGTATGTCATCCACAGCTTCTGGTCCATACAGCGTACACCGGAGACTTGTCACCAGGTATAGCCTGGAATCAAAACTGACTTGTTGCAGATGAGTGACTGCTGATACGACTTTTTTCAAAACTGATGAGTCGGAAACCTCAACGGTGTGACAAGTATATGCCTAGCTTATGTTCGGACAGCATTGAGACAGTATACGCCTTAACCCCTGCACATAATGACGAGATGATTGTAATCATTAACTTGTGATCATGAGACAAAGGGCTAATCACGGTCTGATTATTGTGAGTGACAGAGGAGAATCATAAAACAAATGATTTACAATTCTATCAAATGGTACTTTATTAGGCTGGTTTATACTGTGGCAAATCGCCCTGACATATTATTTTGAGAAATCGTATGGATGCTATGTTCTTTGCTACAATTTTCCGCTTTTTTGCATCATTTCCCACTATATGTGCGGATACTCTATAACAACACGACCGAAACTACGAATTTTCTGTAATAAGCACAAATACGCTTTCGGTTTGTAAAAGACTACAATATGCCTGCATGCGAAGCACACGTTTTCAAGTATGATTGCGCAATTTGCTTCACCGTTCCCGAAAAGAGAACTTGCGGTAGATACATTTATATGGGCTTCCGGTCTGGGCAGTTGCGCATAAACCGCGAACTTGCGGTGGCTACAATTTATATATGACTCTACCGGTCTGTGCAGTTCCGCATAAAAAATCGAATATGATAAGTTATTACATAATTACCCAGCAAGTTATTTCATATTTATTAAATGCACGACAAATAAAACTATTGGCTCGATCTATCTCAAAAGAAAGTATCACACAATCAAGACTGTCTCAAACTTTGCGCTCCGTGACTCCATCTTCTATGCACAAGTCGCTCTGAAAGTTACGTATAATTTGGAAGATTTGCGATATCTGTCTTGCATGTGCATTAAGTCTATATGACGTAGAATTATTACCACTGTCGTTTCTCTCGGTTTCCATGGTTGTTTTGATAACTGCTCAAGCTTTATTTCTTTCCTCTTTCCGTGAATGAATGAGTGAGTGTGGTAGATTAAAATAATGTATAACGAGAACGGGAAGCCATTTGGCATGGGCAATTTATGTATAAATGTTATGTATTAATTGTGTACTTAGTTTGAAGTCCTCTTTCGGGAGAAAGTGAGTGGCTCTGAAAAGAGCCTTTTGTTTTCTTTCAAAATCATAAGATTTCGATGATCAGACATTTTCCTCGTCCATTTCCATCTCCTCAAACATGTCATCCACAGCTTCGTGTCCATACAGCGTAAACCGAAGACTTGTCACCAGGTACGCTTTGTTGCAGGCGTATTCATAGAACGTATTCCGGAGGCCTTCCCCAGCTCCTATTTGTAGGCGGAGGTTGTAACGGACTGACTTGCGGCCCTCTCTATTTACCTTGTCGTAACGCTGCTGTAACTCTTCTAGCCGTTTGTTGAGAAAGACGATCTGCTCACAGGCTCTCTGAAAGGATGATTCTGATTTTTCAAGACCAGCATACAGTTTGGCGTGGTTCTCCATGTCAGGAATTGTGTTCTGGAGAATTGGTTGACTTTTCTGTATTGCAAAATGATTGCGATATGATTAAACACGGCCGTCACGGTTTATATAGCCTGGAATCAAAACTGACTTGTGGCAGATGACTGACTGCTGACACGACTTTTTTCAAAACTGTTGAGTCGGAAACCTCAACAGTGTGACAAGTATATGCCTAGCTTATGTTCGGACAGCATTGAGACAGTATACGGCTTAACCCCTGCACATAATGACGAGATGATTGTAATCATTAACCTGTGATCATGAGACAAAGGGTTAATCACGATCTGATTATTGTGAGTGACAGAGGAGAATCATTAAACAAATAATTTACAATTTTATCAAATGACACTTTATTAGGTTAGTTTATACTGTGGCAAATCGCCCTGACATATTATTTTGAGAAATCGTATGGATGCTATGTTCTTTGCTACAATTTCCCGCTTTTTTTGCATCATTTCCCACTATATATATGCGGATACTCTATAACAACACGACCGAAACTACGAATTTTCTGTAATAAGCACAAATACGCTTTCGGTTTGTAAAAGACTACAATATGCCTGCATGCGAAGCACACGTTTTCAAGTATAATTGCGCAATTTGCTTCACCGTCTCCGAAAAGAGAACTTGCGGTAGATACATTTATATGGGCTTCCGGTCTGTGCAGTTGCGCATAAACCGCGAACTTGCGGTGGCTACAATTTATATATGACTCTACCGGTCTGTGCGGTTCCGCATAAAAAATCGAATATGATAAGTTATTACATAATTACCCAGCAAGTTATTTCATATTTATTAAATGCACGACAAGTAAAACTATTGGCCCGATCTATCTCAAAAGAAAATATCACCCAATCAAGACTGTCTCAAACTTTGCGCTCCGTGACTCCATCTTCTATACACAAGTCGCTCTGAAAGTTACGTATAATTTGGAAGATTTGCGATATCTGTCTTGCATGTGCATTAAGTCTATATGACGTAGAATTATTACCACTATCGTTTCTCTCGGTTTCCATGGTTGTTTTGATAACTGCTCAAGCTTCATTTCTTTCCTCTTTCCGTGAATGAATGAGTGAGTGTGGTAGATTAAAATAATGTATAACGAGAACGGGAAGCCGTTCGGCATGGGCAATTTATGTATAAATGCTATATATTAATTGTGTGCTTAGTTTGAAGTCCTCTTTCGGGAGAAAGTGAGTGGCTCTGAAAGAGCCTTTTGTTTTCTTTCAAAATCATAAGATTTCAATGATCAGACATTTTCCTCGTCCATTTCCATCTCCTCAAACATGTCATCCACAGCTTCTGGTCCGTACAGCGTACACCGAAGACTTGTCACCAGGTCAGCTTTGTTGCAGGCGTATTCATAGAACGTATTCCGGAGGCCTTCCCCAGCTGCTATTTGTAGACGGAGGTTGTAACGGAATGATTTACGGCCCTCTCGATTTGCCTTGTCGTAACGCTGCTGTAACTCTTCTAGCCGTTTGTTGAGAAAGACGATCTGCTCACAGGCTCTCTGAAAGGATGATTCTGCTTTTTCAAGACCAGCATACAATTTGGCGTGGTTCTCCATGTCAGGAATTTTGTTCTGGACAATTGGTTGACTTTTCTGTATTGCAAAATGATTGCGATATGATTAAACACGGCCGTCACGGTTTATATAGCCTGGAATCAAAACTGACTTGTGGCAGATGAGTGACTGCTGACACGACTTTTTCAAAACTGATGAGTCGGAAACCTCAACAGTGTGACAAGTATATGCCTAGCTTATGTTCGGACAGCATTGAGACAGTATACGCCTTAACCCCTGCACATAATGACGAGATGATTGTAATCATTAACTTGTGATCATGAGACAAAGGGCTAATCACGATCTGATTATTGTGAGTGACAGAGGAGAATCATTAAACAAATAATTTACAATTCTATCAAATGGCACTTTATTAGGTTGGTTTATACTGTGGCAAATCGCCCTGACATATTATTTTGAGAAATCGTATGGATGCCATGTTCTTTGCTACAATTTTCCGCTTTTTTGCATCATTTCCCACTATATGTGCGGATACTCTATAACAACACGACCGAAACTACGAATTTTCTGTAATAAGCACAAATACGTTTTCGGTTTGTAAAAGACTACAATATGCCTGCATCCGAAGCACACGTTTTCAAGCATAATTGCGCAATTTGCTTCACCGTTTCCGAAAAGAGAACTTGCGGTAGATACATTTATATAGGCTTCCGGTCTGTGTAGTTGCGCATAAACCGCGAACTTGCGGTGGGTACAATTTATATATGACTCTACCGGTCTGTGCAGTTCCGCATAAAAAATCGAATATGATAAGTTATTACATAATTACCCAGCAAGTTTTTTCATATTTATTAAATGCACGACAAATAAAACTATTGGCCCGATCTATCTCAAAAGAAAATATCACCCAATCAAGACTGCCTCAAACTTTGCGCTCCGTGACTCCATCTTCTATACACGAATCGCTCTGAAAGTTACGTATAGAATTTGGAAGATTTGCGATATCTGTCTTGCATGTGCATTGTCTATATGACGTAGAATTATTACCACTATCGTTTCTCTCGGTTTTCATGGGTGTTTTGATAATTGCTCAAGCTTTATTTCTTTCCTCTTTCCGTGAATGAATGAGTGAGTGTGGTAGATTAAAATAATGTATAACGAGAACGGGAAGCCGTTTGGCGTGGGCAATTTATGTATAAATGCTATATATT
>JAVTVY010027234.1:0-10198 GCA_036873755.1 Hanleya hanleyi
AGACTGAATGATAAACTAAAATGAGCTTAACTGTTGGTAACAAGTTGGCCTTGAATCAAGCGTCAAGAGCTCACATATCCAATACTGAAATTGACAATAGTCAAACACACGAAAATAGTAGTTTTCCTGCAAATGGATTCCTTTCAAGCGAGATAATTTTTCATGAACAGGGCTGCACGAATTGCGCGAACAATAGGTTTGGTTACGCAATTTTCATTATGCGTAACCCATTTTCAGTTCGCTTGAATTACGGATATTAACCTGTATACAATAGTGATGGGTTATGCAAATCAGAGAAGGGTTACCCAAAAAATTTTAGCGTAACCCATATTTGGGTTAAGCAGCATTTTCAGTTTGTGCAGTCCTGATAAAGGAAGAAGAAAGTGATGAAGTAAATATTTGTTCTTGAGTTAATAAACAGGTATGAAGTTCATAAAGGACCCCTCTTCCCATTAAATTAGTAAATGTATGGTTTTAATTTCACAACAGTTTAACTAAATGTACCGGTTTCAAATAAGGGAGACAACTCCACAGGACAAATGCCATATACATGTATGGGAGAGAACGGAGTATTCCAACCTACATGTAACACATAGAATCAGCTAAACTTGATTCAGTTTTGGGGGACTGTGACCTTGACCTTTGACAAATTGATCTCAAAATGTATGGCTCCTCTTTGCCATGCGAGTAAGGTATACTCAAAGTTTGGTACCAATCCATACCTTGAAACTAGAGATATCGCATGGACAACAAATGTTAATGGATGAATGGACAGAACGCAACATCGCATTACACGACTTTGTCTTCGACAGGCATATGAAAATGTGACTTAATGATTTCTTGATTTTGGGGTCAGTGACCTTGACTTTTGACCCACATTCTGGTATGAAACACATCATGTCTCTTTAATGTATCTACTTGCAGAAATAAGTTATTTTTAATGATTTCCTGATTTTGGGACACGACACATCGTCTTCCCTCAATGTATCAATGGACACAAAAAAAACCCATGATATTTATGAATTTCACGATTTTTGTGTTCACAGTGACCTAGACCTAAATTTTGGTACCTGACAAACCGTCTTCCCGTGATTTCTCATTGGACACAAATGATCATGATATTTAACAATTTCACGATTTTGGGGTCACAGTGACCTTGACCGTTGACCTACATTTTGGTATACATCGGGTCCCCCTAATGTATCTACTGACACAAAAGACCTTCGACCTTGACCTATTATTTGATATATGTGTAACACTTCATTTCCCCCTATTGAATCCACTCACAAAAAATTGAAATTGTTAATGATTTCCTGATTTTTCGATCACACTGACCTTCGACCTCTGACCTCTACCTACATTTGGTATGCAACACATTATTCTCCCCTAGAGCATTCACTCACCAAAAATTAGAACTGTAGATAGAAAACCATCAATGATTTCCTGATTTTAGGCAACAGTGACCTTTGACCTCTGACCTCGACCTCAATTCTGGTATGCGACACAGCGTCTCCACCTAGTGTATCCACTCACAAAAATTACAACTGTGGATAGAAAACGTTCACAGATATAGACCGGACACGAACACTTCCTATTTTTGAGGCCAGTGACCTTTGACCTCTGACCTCGACCTGATTTTGGTATGCGACACATCGTCTCCCCGTAGGGTATCCACTCACCAAAAATTAGAACTGTAGATAGAAAACTGTCCCAGATATAGACCGGACACGAGGGGCGGACGGACAGATGGACGGAAACCGCCATCACATAATACGGCCGCCTTTTGGCGGGCGTATACAAAAAATTATCAATCCTTGGAATTTTATATGGTTTTAAGTGTTACTGAATGATGTAATATAACTGGAAATGAAAATGCACAATATATATACAAACACAAGTTAATCACCTCCGCCAGGTGACTGGGCTAAGGTGTTCAGGCCCAATGTTTCCTTTTATCGCAAGAAAGTCTGCATTTCTTCGATAAATTATCATTATTTGAAGTCTCTCGAGAGCCTTTATAAGCCATTACTCAGGGCTGTCAAAATTGGGACATGGGGTCTTTATATTTTAACCGGCAATTCATTAATTCTGAAAATGTTCATCTTCGATTGGCATACACTGGCCTGAAGGAATAACATGTTTTCTTCCACTGGATATAGGCCTAAGCCATGGGTGGGGGAGTCATTGGTCTCACTGATTATAAAAATACAAATATAAGAATGTGGGTGGCAAAATAGTTGGGTAATTGTTGGATTTCCAACCAAATTATATCTGATCTTGGATTTCCAGTTAAAAAGTTTTATTTGTCCGTTGGATTTCCAGATAAATTCATGCATTTATTTGAAGATTTCCAGACAGAAACGCTTCTTTACAAAAAAAAATCCAGAAAATATAATTTACCAGGACTTAAAATTCCAAAACAAATCTGTAATTTCATTGGAATTCCAGTTAAAATGAGGTTTTTGAGCAGCTGGATTTCCAGCTAAATTGTAGATAATTTTGTGAAATTTTAGGAATTTCCAGCTGGAAATTCTCCCAATTTTTTTTTCTTCTTTAGGGGGGGTACGGATTATTTCTGGAATAGCCCAATGTAAATGTACCATGAGTTGATGTAAATCTGTGATCTAGTTCACCAAAACATGAGCACATTATTGTCATGAACAATCTGCACGCCATGATAAATGGGTTCACATCAGGAATTATGATGTATCGAACATATATCTGTCTGGAATGATCACATTCATTGTTAACCTGAGGAGCAAGCTTGTCTATTGTATATGTTCCTGTCTGTAGCCTATCGTTATTGTTGGTTTACACCCGAGTTGGACTTCCATCGAAGATAAGAGAATAAAAACTGATGCAAGCTGAATTTAATAAACGATTCGTGTATTTCTGTTTCTTTTACAGGCGATCTGGCGATCTGATGAAACATGTAATGGGAGATAGACTATTCTGAATCACTTCCAAGTTTGAGACATGTTCGGACACGTTTCGGTTGCGACATGTCTCAAAAGTTGGGACAAAGTCATGTTTGGGCTTAGACGTTTCATTTTGAAACATGTAGTCGGCCGTAACATGTTTCAGATTGACAGATGTACATACAACACATGTTTCACTCTGCAGTGTGTCACATGTTTCAAACGGACACATGTTTGACGACGACATGTCCATATTGAGACATGATTAACACATATGGGGATGACACGTGTTTCAAATTGAAACATGAAGCCGTTTCCAAATGAAATATGTATGTACTCACATGTCCCAAAAGTTGGGACAAAATCATGTTTCATTTTGAGACGTTAAACATGTCGCCAATTTTTACAGTGTAGGCCATATTAAATATCAGATTTTACAAAAATAAGCCAGGTGACCCCTCAGTTTATCATTTATTTTTTTATCTTTGAGAGTCTAGGCTCAAAATATAACAATAATAAAATGTATTATTCGGAATTTTTCTTAACATCCTTAATATTTTCTAGTTTGCTCACGACAAGTGTTATTATGCCGGATGGCGTATTCAGAATGCAAGATAACACCTTCGCAAGAGATCAGAACAAGTTATACAACTAGTTCTCATGTAAATGAATTTTTTCTAATTAATATTACAAGAAAAATATCAATATCTGCAAGGGAAACTCAGCTTGTGAAATATACTGCATGTATTAGACTGATACAAGGGATATTCAATAATATACTACAAACTCGGGGCTTCTCATGGATTTCAAAATGTCGCAGTGCAGAGAGGACATGAATTGTTCAGCCCCGAAAAGGGCCATATCCTCGCATGTTATATGGATGTTAAGAATTCAATATTTATCCACTATAACATAAATTTTTTTTGCGCGTGTTTGGCGCGCATTTTCCCTTCGATAAAAAGCTCAATTGTTTGGGGCAAAACTCAATCTCAAATTTTCTCAAATATTCAATTCTTCAAATTCAAGTTTTTAATCTGGGTTACCTAGATGAAAAGGTGGTTAAAACCCACCTGCTGTTATGATATTTAAGAAAATATCGTTCCAACAAATTTAATCTCATAATTGAACCTTTTGTTGACATGTTACACTGAACTCCCTAATAGTGGAACAGTCTGGTGAGAGAAATGAGCCCACCAGCATCCATCTTAGCTTGCTAAGGGCATTTCACGTTCCACTTAACACTGCCCTTAGCTTATCGCTATGATTCGGCATTTATTCCACACGGTGCCACCTCTCAGCCGCAAAGGACATATTTCTGGAGGGACATAATCCTGTTCGAAAGTTGTTCCTGAAGCATCAAGTCACATGCCCGCCGCATTTAAACGAGCTAATGAAATTATCTGTATTTAAATATTTTGACCTGGGCATCTCAGACATGTCAGTCTCACTTGAGTGCAGAGGCGCAAGACTGGGGGATTCTATGCGAGACAAAAACGAAGTTGTGCGAATCAGTTATTTTAGTTCTCACTCTAATCGAGCATGATTCTTTGTTTTTCTTAAGAAAAATCATATTACAAACGACCATACCTATTTCAAAAAAATAAAATCGGCGACAGTTCACAGGAAAAGGATATGCTTTATATTTTGTGATAGGGGCATTTCAAGGCCCACCAAGGGATCATTTCACTCGATGGCTTTCTGGAGGTGTATGTTCGTTTTATGAATGTGATTGCGCCGTTGTGGGATCTCACGGGGCCAATCGGATGTGACCGATTGGGAAATGCCCTAATATACTCAGATATCACCCATTACTGCATGGCTATGAGCAGAAGTTTCTACGTATGATCGTGACATGCGTTAGGATGATGATCAACATCACGAAGTGAGGACATTGATCTTGGTAATGCAGAGCTAGAGGAAGGAGATAAATCTGTCAGTGTCATCAACGTCTCCCGATCCAGAAAAAAGGTGTGTTCAAATTCTACAATGCCTGAAAAATTGCAGAAACTAGTTGGAATACATGACAGTATGGTGATAAATAAAGTTTCAGTATAGTTACTTCTGGACGGTAACTCTCAAAAACCTGAACGGATTCCTTGCAAATGGTGTGTGGATAACTTGCCACAGGATATCTCTCGAGATTGCTTTCCATGCTGGGTACTGAATGTTAAGCTTCCAAGCAAAATCACTAGTTTCAACCTCGGGGGGACTTCAGATGCTCTGGATTTCATTAAAATTAAATTAAATTGGTCAGTCAATTAATCCTCAATATCTACAGATATCTTCACGATCGCTACAGACCAGAAATAAATATATGTAAGCTAGTGGTAGTCCTGATCATATATTTTATTTGCTTAATTACAAAGCTCATGTATATGATGTAGCAATGTATATCCGAGTCACGGTTAGATCAGTTTGAAGACGAGGTGGGGTTTAATCACATTCATTAGAAAGCATTATCCGTCTTTTACACCGCGTTCCTGGAGACAAGTCGCCTTTGCGACTCGGTTGTACATGTTTACGCTTTGATGTTTCAAACAGCTTTTCGGTCCTTTAAAGTGAAACGGCAACGCGAGTAAAACTTGCCATAACCCTCAAATAGCTCTATCGTTACGTCTATGAAACATGTTTTTTTTATGGAAAAATAGAGTGAAACATGTAGCATTATGAAACATCTCACATGTTTTCCATCTCAAAATGAAATGTTAAACATGTAACCTCTTTTTGCAGTGTACCGAAATAACTAATCCGGAATTTAATAACGGCCAGGAAAGAGACCGATGAACAGAAACGTAATGGGACGAGTTGTGTGATGGAACTGCGTATTTGCGGATGAAGATAAGAAAGAAAGTATCATCGGAAGTTTAATATAATGGTACTACATAAACAGGAACGTCAGAATGCTAGTTCAGTATTTCATCCAGTTTACTATTCATCGCGGGACAGATGAAAAAATTCAACGTTGCATGCCTGATTTACGATATTTGTATATAGGTTGTTCAACCTTGATTTATGCCGGCCTCTCTTTCGGGTTGATGATATATGTTAAACGAACGAGAGAAATGACGCTCCATTGTGATAATTCGTTATAACAGGCTTTTGCGTGGGTTTACAGGCTCGTATTTTGTCGAGAAGAGAAATATTTTCCCCGAGTCCGCGAAAGCCTGCATGGTATAGCTTATAATATCTCACTGGGTATCAGCAACTAAATGTTCGCTTTAAACCCTGTATTTCAGCAGAAGTGAAGAGGTATTCAATCTCAAAACGGTGCCATAGCATATATTTGTCCTTAACGCTACATGGTCTGGGCGATTTTGGCCTAGATGGGGATGTGGGGAGGGAGGCGGAAACTTCCCCATATATATTTTCGCTGTCGCTAAGGCTAGAGGGATGGAACTTACCACACTGTATCTTTGGGTCAAGCTTTATCAGAAAATGTGAAAAAAGATAGCCTCCATGATGACGCCATTCTCAAAAAGGCACTTTTTTTGAAGATTTTTCGGTCAGATTTTTCAAATTTTTATACGCCCGCCCAAAAGGCGGTCGTATTATGTGATGGCGGTTTCCGTCCGTCTGTCCGTCTGTCCGGTTCCCGTGTCCGGTCTATATCTGGAACAGTTTCCTATCCACAGCTCCAATTTTTGGTGAGTGGCTACCCTATGGGGAGACGATGTGTCGCGTACCAAAATGAAGGTCGAGGTCACAGGTCAAAGGTCACGGCCTAAAAAACAGGAAATCACTGAAGTGTTCGTGTCCGGTCTATATCTGTGAAAGTTTTCTATCCACAGTTGCAATTTTTTGTGAGTGGATACGCCAGATGGAGACGATGTGTCGTGTACCAAAATTGAGGTCGAGGTCAGAGGTCAAAGGTCACTGTTGTCAAAAATCAGGAAATCATTGATCGTTGGCAGTTTTCTATCTAAAGTTCTAATTTTTGGTGAGTGGATGACCTAGGGGGGAACGATGTGTTGCATATTAAATGTAGGTCAAGGTCAAAGGTCAGTGTGATTGAAAAATCAGGAAATCGTTAAAAATTTCTAATTTTTTGTGAGTGGGTTCAATAGGCAGAAATGAAGTGATGCGTACCAAAAATTAGGTCAAGGTCAAAGGTCACTGACCCCAAAATTAGGAAATTATTAAAAATAACATTTTTTGTGTCAGTAGATACATTAGGGGGACACGATGTGTCACATACCTAAATGTAGGTCAAGGTCAAAGGTCAAGGTCACTGTGACCCCAAAATCGTGAAATTGTTAAAAATCATAATTTTTTGTGTCCATTGAGAAATTGAGGGGAGACAGTTTGTCATGTACCAAAATTTAGGTCAAGGTCAAAGGTCAAGGTCACTGTGACCCCAAAATCAGGAAATCATTAAAAATCATGATTGTTTGTGTGCATTGATAGATTGAGGGAAGACGATGTGTTGTGTATCAAAATTGAGGTCGAGGTCAAAGGTCAAGGTCACTGTGACCCCAAAATCAAGAAATCATTAAAAGTCACATTTTCATATGCCTGTCGAAGACGAGGTCGTGTAATGCGATGTTGCGTTCTGTCTATTCATCCATTAACATTTGTCATCCATGCGACAGCTCTAGTTTCAAGGTATGGATTGGTACCAAACTTTGAGTATACCTTACTCGCATGGCAAAGTGAAGCCATACATATGAGATCAATTTGTCAAAGGTCTAGATGGCAGTCCCCAAAAACTGAATTAAGCTTAGCTGACTAAATGTGTTGGAATATTGTTGGAATATTCGAAATTCTTTCCCCTGCATTTATATGGTATTGTCCTGTGGAGTTGTCTCCCATGTTTGAAACACTTCATTTAGTTAAACTGTTATGAAATAAAAACCATACATTTACTAATTTAATGGGGAGAATAATCCTTTATGAACTTCACACCTGTTAACTCAAGAACAAAGGTTTACTTCATCAATTTCTTCTTCCTTCATGAAAAATTCTCTCGTCTGAAATAATCCATTTGCAGGAAAACTACTATTTTCTTGTGTTTGACTATTGTCGATTTCAGTGAGGGATATGTGAGCTCTCAGCTCTTGCTTCAAGGTCAACTAGTTACCAAGAGTTAAGCTCATTTTAGTTTATCATTCAATATAAGATGTGATCATATATGTTACATTCTCATAAACAAAAAATTGTAGACCTTTCTCTGAATTGCTAGATCAATTGAAATCAAGGCTATTAAACAACCTTGAAATTTGAACCACTGTAATTCCAGATATACGGGCGTATATTGAAGCCCCTTGGGCTCTTGTTTATTTACGTGTTTTCTTCGCAAAAACTAGTTGATAAATTAGTCAATAATAAAGTGATATGAAATAAAATAGTTATTTTCTCGATTTTCCATGTAGTAAAGTAAGAATTTTGAAGAAATATAATGGAAATGTCACTTTCCTGGTACCCCAGATGGTCGCCAATGACCCAAATATGATAAACTAAAAAGTCACGGAGTGTCAGCCCTTAAGTTTTCGTCGTTCCAGAGATAGGAGCAAAAACCCAGATGGGAGAGCGGCAAGTTCTCTGCTATCGTGCGTCAGAAAAATCACTGAAAAAATATGTTACAAGAATGTGTGAGGCTTTGGAAAAATAATTTCACGCTCCATCCAGTTTGTTTTCTGAGCAAATCCAATTGGTTATTGGATCTCTGTATGATCAGTGAGAATCCGCAAGGGAGGCCAAAAATATCATCGTTTTCAAAGGTTTTGTATCCAGTGAGCTACGCTATTCTGTTCAGTTAACCCTATCTGGTCTGGGCGATTTGGGACCTGTCCAGGCCTGTCCCCGAAATATTTTCTTACCCATTGACCTACGGCGCTCACACTTTAACCACACAGTACCCTTGAGTCAAGCTCTACTAGAAAATGTAAAAATCTAAGATAACCGCGATGATGATGCCACAGTGACGTCATTTTCGAAAAGGTATTTTTTGGATGATTATTCGTTTTTTTATGTGTTTTCTAAATCCGTAATAAGTCAATTTTAAATCAGTATATAATAATCTATATAATAATAAAATGACTTTTGCCCATTTTCGCGGAAAAGCAGAAATTTTGAAGAAAAATGACGAATGCACCCCTTTTCTGGTACCACACACGGTCGCCTTTTTGAATTTACCCATGATCCTCTACTTGGGTATTTGCAAATATGTTCAAAATCATCCCAATATAATAAACTACAAAGTCACGGAGTGTCAGCTCTTAACTATTTATCGTTCCGGAGATGAAGTAGGAAGTTTGTAGCGAATCCACAATGCCTCCCACCCAACCCTGGTAAGGTTAATCGAATTATTACGGTTATTGAGGTATTCATAATAGCTGCTGCTATTCATCATCTATTTTCCAATGCGGTTCATGCAGTAACACGGACATCATCATGCTTCGAACGTATCACGTGTGTCGTACCACAAAGCCCGATTTTAACACAGATCATATTCCTAATTTTTATAAGTGACATTATCAATGATACAGAACTTTTTAAGGAGGTTCCAAACAGATCTAATTTTAGGTATACTGCGCATGTTTCTGCACATCTACAGCGTTAAATAGGGATATTTAAATGAAATGTAATGGCAAAAGAAAATATTAACTTTAAAGAATATAGTTGTGAAAGGATAATGTATTTTTCAAATTTTTAGACCATAAGTCCACAGCGAAGTAACGACGGCAAACTGACTTTGGGAAATCAGGGTGATTTAGACTCAAGAAAATGGTTGGTCATGTTGGTATCGTACTATCTTCAAGAAAAGTTCGATGACACCCCAATTTTATTAGTTTTTCCGATTCAGTATTGTTCCAGAGAACTATTGCGGCATTCTGGAATAATTGACATTATAACTTGTTAAAAAATCACAGCTTTACTATGAAAATGTAGTTATTTTTATGGAATTCCTATCTAATCCCATATACTGGAGTAGGGTTAAATCACTAAAGTAGGCCATATTAAATACCAGATTTTACAATAATAAGCTTGGTGATCCCTTAATTTATGATTTATTTTCAATTTTTGTGAGTCAAAATATAACAATAATAAAATGTATTTTTCGGACTATTTCTTAACCTCCTTAATATTTTCTAGTTTGCTCACGACAAGGGTTATTAAGCCGGATGGCGATTCAGAATACACGAATACAATTGTTGTAACTCAGCTTGCGAAATATGCCGTATTAGACTGATACATGGGATATTAAACAATACTATTAATTGGAGCTTCTCGGGGTTTCATACTGATGCAGTGCAGATCGAAGACATGAATTGTTGAGCTCC
>JAVTVY010027235.1:0-102576 GCA_036873755.1 Hanleya hanleyi
CACCTACACACATACGCTGAAGTAATCCTACCATGTAGTCAGACATAACATGGTCCCCCATCTCCCCCAAGCGCGTTCCTTTGCACTTCCGAAACTGCTCTTTCTTACTACTCCCCGAGTGTAGGCGCATATCACTCCTAGTCTGACTGCATTCGACGAGCACTTCAATACGATACCCCACTCGTCCCATTTGGACCAGGATGGCCCATCTCTACCCCAAGGCGTCCACTCAAATACCCTCTTCAAAACTACTGCCCGACTGCGCATGCGCAAAATGATGAAACTTGACAAAATCACCACACCAGTCGGGCGCTCATCCACGCGTGCTTCAAAGTGACAGTCACATGGCCCATTTGGAAAAGGGACGGTCCACCCAGCACTAAACGTCCACTCAAATGCCCTCGTTCAAATAGTCTCTGTCTGTGCATGGGTATATTGACGGCATTTCCACTTTTCGCTCCCCCAGGAGTGTTTCAATATGACACCTCACTCGGCCCATTTGGACCACGAAGGGTCCACCTAATTTCCAAAACGTTTACTTCAGGATCTGCCTGTTCACCACGCATGCGCAGTCAGAACTTTTCAGCGAAAGTCAACAAATGACCTCGAGACCCCTCTCATCGTACTCTACAGCGTGAGACAGCAACAATAATGTGGTACGGTACATGCTGTAAAGAAGAATGGCCATGAGTATATGTCGGGGACACGGGGAAGATATATCAAGGTACGGTATTCTCAACCTTTCCTATTATGTCGGACTCGTGGCCGTGATAACAACATGTCAATGCATACTACTAGTAGTCTCCCTTGCCTTAAAGCAACCGACACCACTATTTGGGACCGCTTGATCCATGAGCTGATGGAACATCACTACGCCAGCGCGCTTTGGCTGGGGTAAGTCCGCAAACTAAGTGCACTCGCGTCTGACACATTCAGAAGTGCTTAGAAATACGAGATTAATAAATAAACTGCACATTATTTACTGTGAATAGAAAATCTATCAAATGTTTTGTTTAGCACACTCCGAACACCGACCACTTGAACGTGGAATCTGCGATGACATCAGCTTTTTCTGTCCTTCTTTTACACTGACGAGTGCTCATGCACCCCCATGGCTCATTCACCCACATGGGTTCATTCACCCCATGGGTTAGTTTATAGGGATAGGGAGATCGCGAGCACTTTCTATACTACTCATCGCGCACTACTCATCGCGCATACGCAGTCGACCCATTCTACTGTAGGGTGCAAGCCTGGCTCATGGAATCTCAGGTAGCGAAAACCCCAGGTCTCTCGCCCCACCCTATCCCGCGCCACGCCTATGCGACCCACTGTGCAGTGAGTAAAGCGTCGGAGGAGTCGGACACGCCATGGATTATACTAGGGAGATTGACGGTGATTCCAAGCGTCAGACACTAACGATCGGTACTTCGAGCACCGACCGTTTGAAATAACGCGGTGTCGGGGTGCGCTGCTGGTTCGAATCCCAACTGGGGATTCCCCTTCGCTCACTGTATTCAGGAAACAGTGGTTACAAATCTCGTTCAGATCTCGTTGGAGTTCCGTTTCTGGGTTATGAAGACGTTGGAGTTCCGTTTCTGGGTTATGAAGACCCCATGTCTCCAAAATTGGAGATTGACGTAGTTCAGGAACGTCATGGGGAACTCTGCAATGCGAGGGTTCTCTGTAACATTGTGACCTCGCCAATTATGACGTTGAAAAGTAAAGCTTTGGAACCGGGCATTCGTTCTCAAAACGAGGTCAAAGCTGCCGTGCGCATAACCTTGAAGTGCCTGGGGCAAAATAAAAGTGACCTGATAAAAGGTCAATTGACCTCCGGACATTGCCGGAGATTCCCGAACATTCCCGAAGATTTTCCAACAATTCCGGTGATTCAGACGAGGCGCCTGGGGCGTACATCAACGTGACTGGGAAGCCAATTCACATTTAATTGACGGGGGATTTTTTTCTGTTCGCGGAGGCACATCACCGGAACCGGAAGTGACAGCATCACCGCCGAGTATGACCGCCTCACCGCGGAGGAATACCCCCTCCCCCAAGAGGTCACTTCCGGTCAAGTGACCTTTGCCGGAACTATAACAGCCATGACCGCCAGCTCGGAGAGGTGACTACGACTTTAGCTGCGCTTTTACTGCTACTGTCTGCACTCAATACTGTATGAAACCCGAGTATTATACTGAAGCCGAAGCGTGTATCAAGCAGACAAATTTGACCGGGAAACTGACTAAGTCCTCTGACGACATCACGAGGACAAATTTGTCAATATTACTTAGGGTCACGAAATTTCAGTAATTCATTTAAACAATGAAATTCTGTCGGTTTTGTAACGGGAACATGACAACACAGAGGGCATTTCATCCTCTACTACTTGACAGCTGTTACAGACTCGCTTATGAATTTAGAAGAGGGCACATCACCAGGGCTCGAAACTGGGTCGGAGTAGAGGAGAGTGATTGGCAAGTGGGCGATCACCTTCCCTTCCCATCCCCCACATTTTTTAAAAATGCAACACCCGCCTCTCCGAGCATTTCCCCCCTAGTCATCAATCCCTGACCAGATGGTCCCGTCACAGCCCTCATATCTTTGACGCCGCCTCCTCCCCCTCGCCGCCCCCCCCCTCCTGTCTCTGGTGTCACCCCATATCGAGTTTAATGTTTGGGTTTTTAAACGCAGATCAGTTTACGTTATAAACGTGTGAACAAAACGTGAATATCTTTAGGTCTAAATCAATATAAGTTCAGATATAATATCATGGAATTTACAGTCTTGGTTTACCTAGATTGTGTTCTAAACATGTGTTCAAAATGAACATGGAATATTTACCTTTAGAAAAGTGTTATGCCGCATGCATAAAAGCACAAAATCAACTTTAACGATAACGAATCGGCGAAAAAAATATATCGTTTGATTGTTGGCATTAAATTTCAACCAAGTACTTAAAAGATCAATTTAATAAGCAACCACCGCTAAAATTAAATGATCTTGTTCGTGGATATAAAACTATTCGTGAGAAAGGAGGATCTGGTCATTTGCAACAGTGGGTGTTTTTTTTCTATACGGGATCAGCTGTGATGACCTCATGTGAATTTCACATTTCATAACAAGAAAGATATTCTTATATATACGGTACATTGTCTATGTAACATGCCGTATAAATGTATATACGCCACAATGGTTGAGAAAACAAGGTTTTTCACATGTCATGATTCAACCTCGACGTGACGTCTAAACTAAAACAAAGGCATGAATGTCCATGTCGAGTAAATTCAAAGTGAAAATAGGATTTTAATAGCTTCTATCGCCTGTAATATAACAATGGAAGCATTCATCGATATGACCAATTATCTACTTCTCATCTGGGGGTCCCTCCAAAGAGATTAAATTTATACTATCCAGCTGTTCGAACCGTATACACAGGAAGTAGTTTTAGCGACTCCTTTATTCAGACATATTATTACTATCAGACTGGAACATATCACAGCGAACCTTCTCAAGGTGAACAGCTATTGCAAAGGTAAAGGATACTTTTTTTTTTTTCTATTCTAGAATATCTGAGAGAATTTCGCTATTTAACTATTTAACTGTCCGTTTCTTGTGGTATATTCTGTTATATCATAGGTTTGTTTCAGTGCTTTAATTTTGTCATTAGATTTAGGAAGTCAGGGATTATTATAAAATCAATCTTTCTGTGACTGAAAATCCAAGATGGCAGTGATAGTAATTACTACAATATAGTATTGTTACTGACTAGAACTCCGATATAAAGTGTTTTATGAATCATGCAAGCGCGACAAATTATATACCGGTACATTCTTTATTGTAAAATCTTTTGCTTCAATCAAAACGGTAATGACTGCATCTATCTTGTAAGAAACTGGGTGCTAAAGCTTTAAGTAGACAAAAGTATCGCCGTTGTGAATGTTGAACTTCTGTAACGACGACGAACTATTGAATGTCCGATCCGATGCCCCCCGTTTCTGTAGCAGTTATGTCCCTTACCACGAGCACCTGTTATTTCATCAAAGCTAATACGACACTTTGAGCACTTTTTTCTAATGCACAGATGAGTTTATAGGAATGACCTAAATATTTTCCAAGTCAGTATCTTTAATTTACAATTTTAGTTTACACAGAAAACCGTTACATGGTACACATTTTGCCTTTATATACGAAAAATATGCCCGAGTTGTACGTTTAATGGTCGATTTCTGATTGCATCTTCTTCCTGTCACGTGACAATCAAGGCGGGTACCCACGCTTTGCCGGCCATCTTGAGTGTGTGGAGACGGTGGGAAATTTACAGTTACCGGGGATTCTGAGGTTTTTAAGCGAAATCGGAGAACAACAACGAGAACAGGACATACAGAATGGCGACTAAAAGTGTCAAGCGGACCACCATCACGACAAAAACGACCCAGCAAGCCTCTGGGTCGGGTATGAGTACGCCGACAAGAGGGGGTACTTCGCCCGGCCGGCATCGCGCCCCATCGCCAGCCAGGTTGTCGCGAACCCAGGAGAAAGAAGAGCTCTCCGGTTTAAATGATCGCTTGGCTAACTACATCGACAGAGTAAGATATTTAGAGAATGAGAACAGTCGACTAATGGTTCAAGTCCGACAGTCGGAAGAAGTTACGACACGAGAGGTTACCAATATCAAAACTCTCTACGAGACCGAGTTGTCCGACGCCCGTAAACTTCTGGATGAAACGGCCAAAGACAAGGCCAGACTGCAGATCGAGGCGAATAAATACAAGGCTGAAGCCGACGAGTGGTTAACCAAGTAAGTTAACTTTTGTATGCTCCATCTGTTCGTTTATTTGTTTGTTGTCAGTATTTCATTTGTATGTTGTAATGACTTTTCATCTGAATTAATTTTATTTGATTTGTTAAATCATTCCAAAATTGTATTAAAAATATTATGGGGGCATACATGTAGATCTAATGGCGATGTACGGGGTATCATTTGCCATTAATTTATCGCCTAACAACCCATTCAATAGAATTGCTCAGCATACTAAATATAAATTTACAAAACTGTTGATTGACAATTTTTCCTGAAGTTTATTTTTTTATTGACTGGGTTATTACTTTTACTTTTCACTTGCATCAATTTCTCTCCTTTGAATATGGGCCTTGTTTGTGTATTCATTCTCCATCCTCTGTATTTAATGGTTCTCTCTAAATACATCTTGTGTATTCATCCATCACACTAAATACACACTGTTTATCCATACTTAGTCTGTCAAATCAGTACACATTGACTTGCTTGTGTATTATTCATCCAGGATGGGTATATGTAGTCATTGTGTATTCATCAGATGTGGTTCTTGCTATCAATTGACACCAATAAAACGACTGATCATACACTGGTCAGCATCATACACATTACTTGTAATATAATTTATTAACCATCCTCTGATGAATACACAATGAGCACCATCCATCCTAAATACACATTGTTTGTCAGGATTTATTGGCCACCTTGCCTCTACTATTACACATAAATTTGTATTCAGTCTTCATCAAAATACACATTTTCTGCAGATAAATCTTGTTCAGATTCTCTCTTCTCTGTTCAGATAACTATGTGGACCTTCATACTTTACAAATACACATGTATCAATGAATATTCTCAAATTTGAGTGCATAGATGCATATCCTGCAAGAAGATGACATTCTGACAGGCTTCAATTTCTTTAGACACCAATCTGCTATGACATGTCCGCTAGAAACATGGTAGGCCTACACCCCCTCCTCACCTGCTCCCCCTTTATTCTCCAATGGGACAATCTGCAGAGTAACTTAAGCAATTAGAGGTATAGGAAATATTGGGAAAACAATAAATTATAATATTGCCTCCTGGCACATTTGACATTCGTGCTGTGCAGGTCACACTGAAATGCTGAACACGTGATTGTCTCCCATGCCCGTAGGCTGATTGATAATTCTCCCCAGCATTGGAAATTATTGCCTCGAATAATTTGCCCCTCAACCATATTGTTGTCATGGCAATTCACTGAGAATTAATATCAGGTGCTTCAAGTCCTGACAGGTCTAAGTGTCACCATGTACATGTAGTGTTAAACCTGTTAATAGTAAGTTTACATGATTCAACCACATTAATAGATGCTTTAGGTTGATAGTCAAGTGATAAATATACAACAATATATTGGATGTAACAATGGCGGTTCAAGATCTCCGACTGAACATCGATTTGACCATAATTTATCCATTTGTAATTTGTAATTGGAAAAAAAAAGATTGTTTCAAAATTATGATTTTTTTCCAATTTGACGTATATGCTGCACGCATCCCCCCACCCCCCGCCCCATTCACAAATATTTCACTTGACAGTTTTGTCATTTTAAAGTATTTCATAAAAGACTAAATTTGGGGTCGTGTTAATACTGGCTATAACCCAAATTCAATTTTGCATCATAGCCTTTAATATCCATCCTGGGGGTAGGGCGGAGAATTGTTTTACACTCATCCGAAGAAACCATTTGTTCAGAAAAGAATCAAGTTCTTTCAAAGAAAATTTTGTAGTACAAAGCTGTCAATATTCATGGCCCCTTGTAACACATCACAAATCATTGATTGTTACTGGTCCTTTGAGTATGCGGGTGAGCCAAGGTGTGTCTTTGTTAAGACAGGTACCAGTATGCAATGGGACTTGACCTGCAAGCAACCTAGGTCAACGTTCACTGAGGCAGGCCACCTTTAATAACATTGACAGGAATGCAGGTCAGGTAGTGCGTAAAATCCCATCCATTAACTGCATGGTTGATTCCCGAATATATAACCTTTCACTCCACGCCTCCTGCCTGTTTGCGTTAATTAGCGTTACTTTACTGGCCTAGAATTCAGATGATATATATTTAGCGTTGAAGGAAATAACTTTGTAGCAGGTATTTAATACTTCTTGGCAAAAATAAACCGATACATGTACATGCAATTTTTCCATTCAAGGAATTAAATTTTTCCAAATCGGAAAATTTACCATTAACAAATGCAATGTACGAATTGTTGCACATGTATGTTTCAAGAAAATACATGTACATTAATTCTAAATGGTTATTGTTGGTTGCTTTCTATTCGCCAGATGTAAATCCCCTCCCCCCCAATCCATAATATTCACATATTTGACATCTGTGCATGTAGATTTATTTTAGATATTCAGTATACATGTTGTAAATCTAAATTATTGTCATCTTCAATGGAGTTACATGTATAATGTGAACTCCTTAATGCATATTTGTGAAATTAGCTTTATTCTCAGTTTGCCACAAGTTTTTAAATTATGGCCTAAAACTCTTTGTTGAATATTGCTTGGGTGTAACACCTTCTTGGCATTATAATTCCACGAATAAAATGTACATTTATATGTGATAAACAACAGATGATGTCAAATTTACGACCTGTGTCAAGTGGTTCGATGAAATAAAGACTTTAAGTGGAGCTGAAGTGCCCAGTTCCTGCCCTCATCAACTGGCTATTGTGTTTGTCTGGCATGTTCTCTCCCACACCTTGGTACTATGACTTGTGAGAACATGAATGAATGGGGAATGTTGTAAGGCCAATGATAATTAATAGTCTGCTTCTCATGACCTAGTGGATCAAAAAACTAGATGCTACTTGCGTTAATTATTAATTATTAATTATTAAGAACAAAACCATTTCAACTCAAAGATTAATTATTTTATTCTCATTCGAAACCCAAAATTAAGGCCATATTTCGTTGACAATTGATTGGAGGATATTGAAACTCCACACAGGAGATAAACTAAAAAGTACCAATTTTATTCCAATGTATCAAGAAAATCCTTCCAGTAGTTCTCAACAAATCGCGAAAACAGGAATTAGATGGGAGATTTGTAGGTTATTTTTTGACGTCAGCCTGCATGTTATAACATTGGCAGTTCAACGTCATCGTAGCCCCAAAATAACATGGTAGGTATTGGTGATTTTCGTCGATTCCCAACAGATTTTAATGGAATATGGGGGAAAAATCAGTATTTTTTAGTTTATATACTGTGTGAAGATCCGATGCTGTACGATAAATTGTCTCCGAAATATCGCCGAAAAACGTCTCGGAATATATTATCTGGGACAGATAGTAGTACTTTCGTTTTCACACCTTTCGAGATAAGTTTTACAAACATCGTCCAGTCTCGCATTCTCGGGAAACGTTTTTGTTGTAGGGGTCACCAGAATCTTCGATCTTTTCGTTTCGATTATACTGCATGTACAGATAACCGTTATTGTGATAACGTTAAATCGACGAATAGACGTGAAATATGACATTTCGTGCTGCTCACATTCCTCTGTCAAAATGGCGGTCACTGTTTAGTCGAAGCAACCCGGAACCCGCTACTGAGCTAGCTGATCGATGCGTCTACAAAGGTTGGCTGGCTTATGGTATTAAACATTCCGGGACATGCGAATAGGGTTGGAGCAGAGGTACTGTATATAGCATATAACATCGGCAAAGACTATCTGCGGCGGAGAGGACACTCAAGGGAGTTAACTTTGCAACTGCATCTGGTTTTTCTCTCAGCAAGGGAGACAATTTCGTAACGGATTTTTTTTCATAGACGGAGTAAATAATGACAAACAATGCGCAATTATTGTCCATAATTTTCATAGTGCGGGCCGATTTTCCTAATGCGGGCGGGTCATGAGAAGCCGCCAATTAATTAACAGAGGCCTAAGATTACTGAACTCAGAAAGGGACAAACTTAGGTTAATGTATAGGTATTGTTAATAACAGACCATCTGTGACGAACTAGTGAGAGTTTTCAAGGTAAAATGGCCTTTGTAAAGTTCTGCTCTGTGTGGTCAGATGGTACCTCAGCACATTTGTTGCACTACCAGTCAGAAAGAAAGGTGTTATTACAGACACTGAAACATCACCCCTATGCAAAAAAGAAATAGTTTCCATAAAATCTTGTTCCAAGTTATAGAAGGACCCAATAGAAGGCATATTTCTCTTTCCTCTTTCTCTTTATCATACAAAGAATGTATCCTCTTGTGGGGCTTGTCTACTTTGTATTGTCACATAATTAATGCGTATAATTTTCATATTCATATAATACATTTTCTTTCTGTTCACAAAATCTTTCGAGTACCTTGTATTTCATTAATTTTATTGTGAAGTTACTGCTCTCATGTGAAGTAAGATTCCATGTACTCAAGTCATACAATTTGGTGATATCTGGATTATTTGAACATGGCCAGACATGTTCCCCAAATCTCACACCTTTACTGCATATTGACTTACCCAGGCCAGATAAACAAAGCTCACATCAACAGTGAGAGTACCGTAAACCTCCTACTCATTTGTAGCCTTATTTGTTTGATTTCTCTTCAAATCTATCGATCTATCAAATCGTCTCAAATCATCCTGCATGTATTTCATGCAGTTTAATAAACAGCTTATCATCACCTGAGTTGTGTAACTGATAGCACTTTGTTGCTAAAAATCACACGACCCTCACCTATGACCGTGATTGAATGTTAGCAGTCAAAAGGGATGGGCAGAGTTGCATGTTACATTACAGTTTTCTAGACCTTGTTTTGTTGGACATTTCTACAGTTGACATACACGAGTATGGCACTGAAAGAACAATTGATATTTAATCAAATATAAAATTAAGAGTTCTACTGTAGTTGCAATGTAGATCACATGCCTCTTAGGCAGGGGTTTAGCCAGAATCAGGAAACAGAGCGTCTCGCCCATGTACTATCACAGGACAAATAGGCCGGGGTCCAGGGGCGGCCTAGGCCCCGGAAGCCCCAGGGGTTTAGATGCTCTGAGATGCATTCTAGGGCATTTCTGGTCATGCAGAGAGCAAATCTCTGAGCCTCTTTCTACATACTTTCTGGTCATTTTATGCAGTATAAAATGGAACAAAATAGACTCATCACTATAATCACTCTCCTAAATTTTCAAGGAGAGTTTTGATCACTCTCCTCAAAATTGCCAATGCAATAAAGAATGATATTGGAGAGAGTGATAACTCTAGTATCACTCACGCAAACCAGAATCCCGAAGAGTGATCATATATTTTTTTAATTTTAAATTATATTAAACATTTGTTCAATTTTCATTATATTTTTAGTTTTGTCTGTTAATTTGTAGGGCCTATTCATACAAGTAGATTCTAGATCACCATTTTTTATTTTTTTTTATTTAATGCATATTCAATATAGCTGCTAATGAAGTTTTGCAAAACCTAAAACCAAATAAACGCTTGAAAAGGAAACATCGTTGTTGTTGCGTTTTGGTCAAAACAATAACTTGAAAATTCTTGTCTGCTCACTTCAAGTCCCTAGCCCACCTACTTGATGACAAACTGCGCATTTGCATTATATTTATCGGCATCAATGAGCCAGGGAAATGTGTTAGTCCATGCTTCCGATAACTATGTCAGATTTGCGTTTTTATCAACCCAACTGGTGACGGTGACGGATCTCGCCGGTTTCTCTTTCGCGGGTCACATAACACTTGCCAGTCGGCCGGCAGTTGGTTCCTCGTCATCCCTCGATTCTTCGCTGTCAGAATCCGACGTATATGACTATACGTTTTCCTTGCTGAAGAAATCTATCAATAATAGGTCTCGTTCGTTTTGACATCTTGCCGCTTTGTAAATCTCCCGCAGAGTAAAACCGATCTCCGCGCAGATAGATTGATTTGTTTGGGGATGCTATCGTAGTACCCTTGTGCAGAGAGCTGAGAGACCACATTCTCAGTGGCTTATTTCGCTTAATTATGCTGTAAAACTGCATACGGTAGTGGGTTGGAAAATCTACGCGCGTGTCAGATGATTTGAGAAAACCTGTAGGAACGGGGTTGCCCTCGTTTTCATGTTCATGCCTTGGATTTCTTCGACTCGAGGGGATTTCCACGTGGTCGACCTCCAACAATCCATAACAACTACAACAGCCACGTTTGGGTTTGTTTTTCCACGAGTTTTTGCTTGATTATTTTGTCCTTGGAAAGTACACCGTCTCGGGGATATGCATTAAACATTACCAATAAAGAATAGCCGTCCCGTCTTTGAACTGGCCGTGACGTCTCAATGTCACACACTGAGGTTGGCCGTCTCAAAGACGGCGAGACGCATTGCTGGCTAAACCTATGCTCTTAGGTCAGATAGACCTTTTCAATATTGTTGTTATTGTTTGTATTTTCTCATTCATATAAATTTGGTGTTTTCTCATTCAGATAAAACTCCTCTATAGAATAGAAACTCAATTGTTTTGTTCTCACAAGATGTACATGTAACAGCCTCCTTTTGTTAAGTTTATGAATCAGTCGTACATGTGTGTTTATGTACAAAGATTTTTTCGTAGATAACTTTTTCTTGGCCATTGTGTGTTAATGCAGGCAATAGGCTATTGTGTGTTAATGCAGGCAATCGGCTATTGTGTGTTAATGCAGGCAGCTTGTGAACAAAAATAAGCTTGATAGATATTACATAATAACTAAAACTCTGCAATTTTTTATTCTTCAAAACCACTGGACATAGTCCTTGAAATGAAGTTAAAAGTTGACCATTCTGCAGAAGTCGAACTCGACCCGTCATTCTACTCTGAGTCTCTGCCTCTCCATCATTCGCCTAATTTTTCTACCAGGAGAAAGTTGTGCATCGTAGAGTAATACCTAGAAGACTGAATCGCTCACACAATGCTGTGATAACTCTTTTAGTACGGAATCTGAGAGAGCGATAAAACTGCTCTTCAAATTTTACAAACAAGCGAAACTAATTATTTGTAGTTATCCAAAAGATTTTAACAGGTGAACATCTTTTTAGAGCAATTTTTTATTGAACATTGACATTTGGTATTCTCACAAAAATATCCCTTCTTGCTGCTAACATTGCACAAGTAATGTCCACTACTTGAAAAGTTGACAGCTGTTAGTGTTAATTTGTTAAATATGTCTGCTTGCACAGACAGCGTGCTGATTTTCATTCTCAGCAACTACTTCCATTTACTGATGGTCAGTGCAGATAAGAATGTACATTTACACTAGGTCTGTTGAAAGCTTGGACCATCCACAGTTGAAAGATGCAATAAACAGTTGACTGGTAGAGCAAGGCAACAGTTTAGATACAGTGCAGAGTGTTAAATACATTACATGACCTCTGACATTTTGTAGGGCAGGGTCAGACTGCTCTGTAAATCTTCACAGCCACCCTTGAGGCACTTAGACTTTGCCATGGTAACTTAGATTCAAAACAGCACTACTCCGATAGCTGGACTGTTGAATACATGCAGAACTGGGTACCCGATATATCCATGCACACTCTAATTTCAGCTTTTGTCCCTATGTCCCTTACTCTATGTGCCCTCCTGTTGATTCAAACCTCCTGATATTAGCTGTTCGACCACTGGAGGTGCTGGTGGTTGGGTGGGTTCAGGTTCCTGTTGCTTCAATGCATTTTGCTGAGAAGCAACAGAAAGTTGATAATGTGATGTCTAGCTCTGTAATATCACTTGTCTTCATTGCACCATGTAAGCGTCCTGTCTGTGTCTTGTGTGCTGTCCTCAGTGTTTTATAGGATGGATGTAGGGTGTCTGGTTCCATGCTGCTTCAAAGATTTCTTCTTTGAAGTAGCAGGAACGCAACTTGGCTGGGTGGTGCTTAGTTGGTTCATCACGATCGAGCTGAAATATCGTTGAAAGCAACGTTAAATTCTATTCACTCACTCGCTCACTCAATTGCTGTGCTTGGTTTACATCAGAATCGTCAAACATGTACTAATGCTGATTGGTTGATAACGGGACATGTGATGCTGCAGACAAAATTTGAGTCGGCTAAACATATATCTTGTAAAGCTTGAGGCCGCCAGTCTGGCAACACTAGTGATAAAACATCACCGCCCATTTGATAGAAGAATACCAATACTTCAGGGATATTTGACACATCATTAAAGAGGTAGTAGCATTTTAAAAATATTTAACAAATAACATATTTTGATAAAAGTTATTTAGTAGTTGATATCAACTATGTTGAACATTTTTCTGTGACCTCATTTTCTAATATCATGTGTATTGAAATCACACTTCTGACATTCTTTGAAAAACACGACAGCACCTGCAATACACAATTCATCATCTCCAATGCCTGAGATGATGCCGCAAAAAACAGGCATCAGCATTCGGTGTACGACGCTTTGCAACGTCATACACTATCTTAGATACGCTGGTCACGTCACATTATCCGACGTCATCTCAGTCATTTCCCATTTTCTTCCTGTCCACTAAACCGAATTGAAGAATCTAACAATATTGGTCCCTTTGTGACTTCAATGCATTTGACAAATGTTGCAGGTGATCATGCAAGGTCATGAAGATGTATATATGCAAAATGGGTTATGCAATTTGTCCAAACCTGTTAATTTTGATTATTACAGTTGTGTGCCCTTGTACAAACTGTACATTCTAGCAAGGTTGTTCCTGTCTGGCCAAGACTTCAATTGATTCCACATGTTTGAGAGTCTACTTTCGAGCCTATTGCTAATGACAAACATTTGGCCTGATGTGGAATCCAACTGGTCTCTGTCTGTATTTCTGTGATGAAGCATAGAAAATGATTTTGTCCCAGCTTGAACTTATCATTTTTTTAGATTTTAATTTTGATATCATCATGCTGGTATAGTACTGGTACATTAACCTGATAAAAAAAAATTACCGTATTCAGACTTATTCATGAACTTTTGTCATTTTGTATTACAGCAAACTTGAAATTTTGCCACATGGAGTTTTGAAATTAAGAACTTGATCGGTTACTTTTGGTTCAAGGGGTGACATGACTATTTAGTGTCAGTTGAGTCAGAAAAGCCTACACAGTCACAAGTGCACTTGACTCCTGAAGTTAGTTTTGCTTGGAAATACATGTAGTTTGCCAGGCCACGTGGAAGCATGTTGGGATGTTTTTTTCTCTCAGCACAATGAGTCACAATACCAGCATATATATAATGAACGAAAAGGAAATGAGCTTTGTGGTACTAATATTGTAATATTACATGATGTCCATATGACCTATTCATGTAATTTCACAACTCGTGTTACTGTATTATCTGAAAACTCACTTTTTGCACAGTTATGTTACTATAAATGTATGTAATTAGTTTTCTCATTTCTCCCCTATATTTAGTTTAACTTATAGATAAAGTAGTATTTTGAATATACTTTTTGAGTGAAAGTCCATGTGTGGAAGGAAATTGCATCCCCAGCACCCCTCCTCCCTTCCGCCTCTTCTGACAACCAATCCACTTCACCACACTGTCAAACATGTATCAGCTAGAAAAAATAGATTTTTTGTTAGGCTGATTAAAAAGAAATTCCTGTTTAGCATGACCGCCCGCCCCGAAATATTCGCCCGCCCCAAAGTTTATTTTTTATTTTTTTCCCCTTATTTTTGGAGTCGACTCTCCGAGACCCTAGTCAAGCTACTTTACAGCAAAACAAGAAGTAGAATTCTCAATAAATGTACACTAAAATTCAATGAAACTAGATCCAGATACAAACCAAATGATTTCTCTGTTCAATAAACTAGTTTACACCATTCACCTGGCGATGCATATAGTTTGGAGTCCGAAGTCGAGATTGTCGAATCATCGATCTATATATAGCCTAGGCTGCCATACATTGCCAATTTATTGTTTCTCTGTATGCATCAACCCTTCAGAATATAAGCAATAAGGAGATATTCTTTTCTATTCTATATGGTACAACTCGACCATGTTCTAATTCTTTTCCAGAATTCCCTGTCAGTGTCAAGGACAGAAATAGCCACATCAGATAATTCAATAAAACAGGCTTTGGGTGTGCATTTAACATTTGCAAAGTAATGAACCAGAATTGAATATACGGTACACAAATTGATATATATTTGTTCAAATATTTCCCGAAATTCAGTACAGTTTATCACTGAGTAATAATACCATACGGTACCAATAACAGTTCTCAGAAACAGTCTCAATCCCGCTATAAGCGCATGTCGCTCCTTCAACGAACGTTTTCAGGGTCACCCAAAATTGACCCTAGGTGAAAGCACGATCATTGACATGAATCGCTCAGTTTCATTTCTTGTATCACATCATACCCTAATTAACAAATTTAATGATAAGAGTTTGAACAAAATATATGTGGAGTGCGTTTGTATAGCATGTCATTCAGTCCACGTGTCATTTTCCGTCAGACTGTCGCTCTAAAAATACCATGTCGGATGCCATGGGACTTGGCCCAATTATGTTTGTGAAAAAGAGTACTCAGTTCCCATTTTCAAAAATATATGATTGCTGGTTGTATTACCCACGTACATCATGAAAACAGGAAATCACCCCTTGACATAACAAAAATCCACCCGTAACGATCCAACTTAAGGTTTTGGCATTTTAGTATCATGGGCCACTTTTATAAAAAAAAATAAAAAAAAATGCCCTACCCAGATTTTTTTCAAAAAATGATGCTGAACGGAAAATTTATTTTAACCAGCCTTACTATGTTTTGTATGTAATTAGTTTTCTAGTTCTTTTCCCCTGTAGTAATATACTTTTAAGTGAAAATCTATGCTCGACAGAAGATTGCCCCCCCCCCTTCGAAAAAAGGATACGATTTGTTAAAAAAGATTGAAAATATGATAGTATGTCCAGTAATGTTGGAAGACTATGGAAATCTAAGTCTGCCAATTTCCCAGTGAAATACATTATCATCCCTTCTCACTCTATTTTTCCACTACGAGGATAATCGTTACTTTCGTTCAGCTTGTTTTCAGTTTCTTTGCTAAATTCGTAAGTATCAGTGAATGGCAGACAATTGTAAACTGATCCTGTCCTTAGCGTTACAGATACATGTAGAGCAAGTATTGGAAAATATGTGGGTTTCCATGACAACCAGCTTTTTCTGAGGACAAAACATGTGGGCACTTGCAGAAATACTGAGATGTCAGTTTTGTTGTAGGTACACCTGGAGGTCATTCTTGTAGCTAATCCATGAATGACCGGAAGGAAATCAATTTCGGTGGATATTTTTAGTCCTTGTTGTAGCCATGTCTGTTATTGTTATTTTTACGTGTAAATTCAATTGTGATACCGGTAATTATGACCGGGCTCGATGCACAACACATTCAGGTATATTCTGAAATTAGAATTTTGAACAGTTGCTGTGTTATTAATGGGTGGAGACAGAACATGAGGACACAAAAGACTTCCACAACATTTCTCGCAATTTTTGCTCAGGCCGCATCCTGTGGTTTCCATAGCAACAGGGAGTAGGTTGTGTGTGGGTGTGTGTGGCGAAGTGAGTCAAATGTTGGAAGAACTCCCTGCAGCTATTGAGGCTTCCCTGATAAGTATCGCTGTGTTTCACCATGCATAAAAAAGAACAGCTGATCAGAACCCGTTCTTATAGCGTCACTCTCAAAATGCCCTACTTTCACGAGCTCCTTCAATATTTGATATTTTAATTCTGTCAAAAAACAAGTTGGGTCTTTTTTAAAATATGTACCGTACTGTATTTTGTAGTATATTTCTGTCGGTGTACATGTATATTTGCTAGTGAATACATTACCGGGTGTTTCTCGCTCAAGTGGTTAAGCTCTGCTGCACAATTTAGGTGTGAATAAATACGAGCATATGTCCGCACAGATAATCGAGCTATTGTTGGGCGTGTTCAACTGGATGCCGGTTATTATCGCTATAGTTAATAATTGATTGTGGTTTTTGTACGGATGTCCATTCACCTGACAGACTGAAACCGCGCATTTTATGTAATGTAGTTTTGTTTAGCTTCGTTCTTTCAGAGCAGTTGAAACACATTTTTTTTCACAGACACAATTTTTTTGATTAATCAATACAAAAATGCACGTGTTAAGGTGTGGCTAGTCGTGTGCCATATATTTTGTAGAAATGAGTAAAATGGGGGAAAAAATTCAAACAGGAAAAAAATGCATTTGAAATTACATTAAGTGATAGGCAGTAGGGATCACTTCCTCTGAACAGTTGAATTAAATTTCGAAATTAAACTTCATTTCTCATAAGATTTTGTTAAAATTTAATCACATTTAGTCAAGGCCATGTTCAAAACTTTGGTTCTTGGATATATTTCAATCCAGTGAATGCCGGTCTCCAGTTTTTAGAGAGTTTACAGTAGTACTACTATAGATGTAGTACTAGTTAGTAGTGGGAGAGTTGTAGTATGGGGGACATGGTATGTGGGGTCAGACATGTGTTATCTATTGTACTGGTTGTACCAGATGACATGTATTACCCATGCAGCAGTTGGCATGTATGGAACAGCTTTGCTTTTAAACCGCTCACCTTGCGGGGCTCCACAGGGTGCCTCATCATCACCAAAACTTGTAGAACAATTTATTCAACTTGACACTATTTTCTCTGAATTACAATGCGAAACCCATGATTTTACATAATTTTATAGTATTTGAAGAAAATCTTTTCAGAGTTCTATTTATTACACATTTATGTATAATTTCACACATTTCTGGATTTACACAATTTATGTCTTCATTCAGGGCCGATAAAGGGACCTAAATATATTTTTTGGAAACTGATAGACATGTAGAATTTTATTCAGTAATACAATATTTTTTTCAATCTTGGTGTTTGAAAGACCCATTTGTGTGGAGACTTGTGGAGAAAATGTATTTTCCACATTTATTGTAACTCGCCAAATGCAACAAAAAGTCAAAAGGTTCATATTGATGACAATAATCAATAAGCCCCTGTCCTGTCCCAAGAAACTTCGATAATAAACACCCTATCCCTTTTAATACATTATAAAGCTAACATTAATCTTTCAAAAAAATACATAACTTACATGTTGACTCCTATCTTCGTTGATTTTGTGCATTTCATAACAATTTACGCAGTACGTTTGGTGAAATCATCAAATTTTGTTGTTTTCAGCTAGTTCACCTTGTCTGGAAATGACTGACGTTGATGAGCCTTCATTTCAAATTTCAGCAGCCATAGTTTTTAATTTCCTTACAAAATCCGAGTGTTGTAGTTAACACCTATATGCGAATAACAGTTGTACTGATCACTGCTCAGTATACATGTACATGTAACTGTTGGCCAGTTATTTTCCCGCCTCTGAGGAATGCTGCACTATGTACATATGAATGAAGAAATGTAGGTCAAATGTATATCACAACAAACTGCTGACTCTGAGGAAAAACACTGCTAGCTTTAATAGTAGGTGGAAATCTGGAGAGGAAATTCTAGCAGAGAATTAAAATGTTCACCATATGCAGTTTGTCTGTGTATGGATATAGTTCAAGGTTTTGTGGTAAAGAACAAAAGATAACAAATATGGCCTAGGAAACTGTGATACTCTGTGAGGTCTGTTGGCCTTAGAATAGTATATAGTACATCTACATCTCAAGTTCAAAGGTTCAGCGCTCAAATTCAATTTATGGATTAAAGATTGTTGGGAGTTTTCAATTTTCATACATAAAATTCAATAAATCTCCTCCCACTCATTCCACTCCACTCACCAACAAACTGAGTGAGTGAGTGAATAGAATTTAACGTCGATTTCAACAATATTTCAGCTGTATCGCGATGAACCAACTAATCTCCACCCAGCCAAGTTGCATTTCTTCTTGTTTGAAGCAGCATGGAACCAGACACCCTCCATCCACCCTATAAAACACTGAGGACAGCACACAAAGACACACAAACTGATTTAATGCATGATGTCACTTGTTTTGAAATTACATTCAAAAGCAGAGTATGTTAATAATAATTCAATCCCCCTATCAATATTCAATCACCCCCAATTTTGGGGACAAAATTCAATTGACTGTTCTAATAAATTTGATCATCTAAAATCATGGAAATATAGAGAAAGAAATTTAATCTGCATGATTATGAACCATTTTGTCAACTTCGTGTTCTAATAAATTTGATCACCCCCTGACTTTATAGTGCAAAATTTCACTTCCTGTGATTGAATTATTAGAGGTATTACCGTAGTGCTGATCAAAGGAGTGAAGCCTGCTTGATGTTCCACGGAAATCCTGTCTCACAATCGTGGGATCTTGGAATTCCATTACTTGGACAGGGGAAGTAAACTCGAGATCTCATTTGAATTGTCTTCTTGCGCAGCATAAAAGTCACTCCACCATCATTCAGTGTCATTGATTTGCAGCTCTTGTATATTTTACAACCATCAGTTTTTGTCCTCCAGGAAAAAAGTTTCTGCCTGCACCCATTTGAAGTTTCAGCAGAATTAATAATTTTCCTGCAGCCAGACTTGATAATTAACGAACTATTGTTTTACCCTTTTCAGATATAATAGGAGAGAACGCGAGTTAAGAGATGCTGAGAAGAAGATCGTCTCCTTGGAAGCCCAATTGGCTGAAGCCTGGGCTAGGCTGTCAGAGGCAGAGAAAAAAGTTAAACCTCTTGAGAAAGAAAATAATGTAAGTACATATATTCTAGCTGTAAGAGGCCTAGAAAAATGGCGGTTTTGCTATTACATGCAATAGTTCCCAACTGGTCCATGGCTATCAAATTGAACCAATGTCACGGAAGGCCCATAACCGTTTTCAGTTTAAAACATGCGAACTTTGTAATTCAAAACTGTGACAAAGTAATTATGCCCCAAATTCACACTCGCATGAATTAACTGCCCCATGAATTCATCCTTCCATAAATTCATCTCCGATTAATTCATATCCACCCTCCCATTAATTCATCCTCCCATTATTTCATCCTTCCATCAATCATTCTCCCATTAATTCATCCTCCCACGAATTCATCCTATTAATTCATCCTCCCATGAATTCATTCTCCCATGAATTCATCCTCCTATTAATTCATCCTTCCATTAATTCATTCTCCCATGAATTCATCCTCGCATGAATTCACCCTCTCACAAATTCACCCTCCCACGAATTCATCCGCCTATTAATTCATCCTTCCATTAAATCATCCTCCCATGAATTCACCCTCGCACGAATTCATCCTCCTATTAATTCATCCTTCCATTAATTCATCCTCCCATGAATTCACCCTCCCATGAATTCACCCTCCCAAGAATTCACCCTCCCACGAATTCATCCTCCTATTAATTCATCCTTCCATTAATTCATCCTCCCATGAATTCATCCTCGCATGAATTCACCCTCCCAAAAATTCATCCTCCTATTAATTCATCCTTCCATTAATTCATCCTCCCATGAATTCATCCTCGCATGAATTCACCCTCCCACGAATTCAACCTCCCACGAATTCATCCTCCTATTAATTCATCCTTCCATTAATTCATCCTCCCATGAATTCACCCCCACCAGGGTTTCATAGAAGTCCAAATTTTTGCCACCGGATACTGAAAATTCAATATTTTTTTCACCTGAATTGAGTATTTTTACGTTTTTGTCGCCGGCCGACAGACTTCTATTGAGTTTATTTCTAATTTTGCAACCGCCATGAGTAATGTATATAACAAATTTTCATACGACCATCAATGGAGCCTGTCAATACCGCTATGTATTTGAATTGTGAAAATAAAGCAACAAACAGATAATTTAACATCTTCAGTTTTATGTTCTTAATTTACCAAGGTCTAAGATACCATCTATTTTCAGCACATTATGTCACATTGTGGATGTCAACAATACAAGATTACACAAGGCAATTCAAATTAATTTTTAAAATTAGAAAGTACTTAGTAATTTTGAATGAAATCGAATCACGATGTATCAGTTCCTGGCTTGCAAATGATGTCCAATTTAAGTATGCAAGTTTTGAAACGTTTCAGCTACGCTAATTAAAAACCACTTGGATCTGGACCAGACTTCCCTTTCAAAATCTTACATTATAATTTTTGTGTGGGAATTTCAACTTTTTCAAAAGATTTGATGTGAAATTTGTCAAATATTCAGACTAAAATTAAAAGTCCAGTACAACTCCAGGGTTAGATTCAAAAGAGAAATTAAAAAAAGAGAGATGAAAAGACAATGCAAAAAAAATTACACGATTGAAGACAAGCAATTGTCATAACTGCAGCTAGTCCTTGGCGACCATAAACTCATAAAATGAAATGTTTGGTTATTGAAGGCTGCAAATAAGTGCCAAACAGTTTGACTTGACCACCCTTATTGAAAGAATGGATTTTCCCATAACGTGTCGTTTGACCTAAATCATGTAAATGCAGACTTTTGTTGATGGGGCAAGCATTTGAAATGTTTCTGTGCTGCCCTAATGTGGGACACTTGTTTCAGGATAATAGACAGATCGGTTAAATTCAATGCCAGAAAATGGATGCCTAGTCTAGTAATTTTAAAAATCAACTTCAGTTGTTCTGGTTTGTTTGTACCATGGAGGTAAAAATCTGATCCGATTTTACCTCCATGCATGTTTGCACCATCTCATTAAATTTTAAAAAAGTTTTGACAGTATAAAAAAAATTCAAGTCTTCTTTATGTATCTTTAAATCACAGAATGATCTAGTCAGGTTTATATTGTGGCTAAATCAGTTCGCTGTCTTTGAATTATCCATTTAAACTTTATAAACTACGGTACTATCAAACTTTGGTTTCAGTTTCAACGTCGTACAATGCATACATGCGACATGCCAGTTTCTTTACAACAACAACACGACAAGATCGTTCAACTTTGAGTGAAAACAAATGCCCTATGCGAAGATTACATCGTCTGCTTTATCATAAATACTATTCAGCGATGGTCAGATATTTACCAGTCCATTCCAAGGAGAGTTAGACGTCTTTGGGGGCTTATCCATTCCCACGTGTCAAACTTTCCCAGCTATTTTTTTCCGCCACATCGCATGAATTCACCCTCCCACGAATTCACCCTCCCACGAATTCATCCTCCTATTAATTCATCCTTCCATTAATTCATCCTCCCATGAATTCACCCTCGCACGAATTCATCCTCCTATTAATTCATCCTTCCATTAATTCATCCTCCCATGAATTCATCCTCGCATGAATTCACCCTCGCACAAATTCATCCTCCTATTAATTCATCCTTCCATTAAATCATCCTCCCATGAATTCACCCTCGCACGAATTCATCCTCCTATTAATTCATCCTTCCATTAATTCATCCTCCCATGAATTCACCCTCCCATGAATTCACCGTCCCAAGAATTCACCCTCCCACGAATTCATCCTCCTATTAATTCATCCTTCCATTAATTCATCCTCCCATGAATTCATCCTCGCATGAATTCACCCTCCCAAAAATTCATCCTCCTATTAATTCATCCTTCCATTAATTCATCCCCCCTTGAATTCATCCTCGCATGAATTCACCCTCCCACGAATTCAACCTCCCACGAATTCATCCTCCTATTAATTCATTCTTCCATTAATTCATCCTCCCATGAATTCACCCTCCCACGAATTCATCGTCCTATTAATTCATCCTTCCATGAATTCATCCTCGCATGAATTCACCCTCCCACGAATTAACCCTCCCACGAATTAACCCTCCCACGAATTCATCCTCCTATTAATTCATCCTTCCATTAATTCATCCTCCCATGAATTCACCCTCCCATGAATTCACCCTCCCATCAATTCATTCTCCCACGAATTCACCCTCCCATGAATTCATCCTCTCACGAATTCACCCTCCCATGAATTCACCCTCCCATGAATTCACCCTCACATCAATTCATCCTCCCATCAATTCATCCTCCCACGAATGCACCCTCCCATCAATTCATCCTTCCATCAATTCATCCTCCCACGAATTCACCCTCCCATGAATTCACCCTCCCATGAATTCACCCTCCCATCAATTCACCCTCCCACAAATTCACCCTCCCATGAATTCATCCTGCTGGTCCTATTCATCCTTCCGTGGTCTCCTCCATAATTCAGCTCTCGTCACCCTCACAATTCACCCTCCACCCAATTCATCCTCCTATTAATTCATCCTTCCATTAATTCATCCTCCATAGAGATTCACCCTGCATGCAGAATTCATCCTCCTATTAATTCATCCTTCCGTGGCCTCCCATGAATTCATCCTCGCATGAATTACCCTACCGCTACAAATTCATCCTCCTAAATGGTCATCCTTCCATTAATTCATCCTCCATGAATTCATCCTGCATGAATTCACCCTCCCCACGAATTCATCCTCCTATTAATTCATCCTTCCATTAATTCATCCTCCCATGAATTCATCCTCGCATGAATTCACCCTCCCACGAATTCATCCTCCTATTAATTCATCCTTCCATTAATTCATCCTCCCATGAATTCATCCTCGCATGAATTCACCCTCCCACGAATTCATCCTCCTATTAATTCATCCTTACATTAATTCACCCTCCTATGGATTCATCCTTGCAAGTATTCACCCTCCCATTAATTCGTCCATTTTACTTCCATGAATTCACCCTCCCATGAATCCAGCCGCCCATGAATTCACCCTCCCATGAATTCTTCTTCCCATGAATTCTTCTTCCCATGAATTCATCCTCTCATGAATTCACCCTCCCATGAATCCAGCCGCCCATGAATTCACCCTCCCATGAATTCTTCTTCCCATGAATTCTTCTTCCCATGAATTCATCCTCCCATGAATTCACCCTCCCATGAATTCATCCTCCCATGAATTCATCCTCCCATGAAATAAAAAAAATAGAAATTTTAAATACCAACATACATTACCTACATGTATCTATCAACCCAACTCCAGTTCATTATGACAAACACAAACAATGAACCACGATTTTTATTAAAAAATTGTCACATGTTGAATAATTTCAGAGGTTGCGAGCAGAGGTTGCCGACCTAGAACGACAGTTGGCAGCTGCCAAGAAACAGCTAGAAGAGGAGACTTTACTACGAGTAGATCTGGAGAACCGTCTCCAGAGTATGAAGGAAGAACTGGCCTTCAAGTCACAGATCCATGAACAGGTAATGTAAATATTGTTCTTATAGGCCCCTCGATAAATGATTTTTGTCTGTCTGTCCGTCTTTTAACTTTTGTTTGTCCGTACGATATCTTCAGTTCCATGTCATGGATTGGTACCAAACTTTGGGTATATCTTACCCATGGGTCAAAGAGGAACCATATTCATTTTGGGGTCAAAAGGTCAAAGATCAAGGTCACTGATTGAAAATTCTGTAAATCATTCAAAATTGTTGTATTTATCAGGCCTCAATTTAAGGAGTGCTGATGGTAACCTCTTAACAGGTTATCATGAATTCTACACTGGTAACCTGCGGGAACCTATTGCATAATTATTAACCTAATGTCATATTATTAGTCAAAATTATGGGGACCTGAAAATAGGTTACCACTATTTTTCATATGGCAACCTCCAGGCAACCTGAAAACAGGTTACCACCTTAAATTGAGGCCTGTTTATGCTAGGTTACATTTCAGTCTTGATGTGGATTGTGTTAACAAATGCTGAATCACTGAAAATCTCATTTTCGAGCACTGCTTTTCAATTTCTTTAACCTTTATCAAGGTCAAATTCTAATTATATTGCAGAGTCTTCAGGGATCATCACTTGTCTCTTCAAATTTACAGCACAATACTGTATCAGATTGGTGATTAGTTAGAACCCTATTCAAGCTGACCGACCTTGACCTATTTCATCAAGGTCAAACTCTAGATATTATAATAAGTTTTGAAGGGTCATAGTTCGGCATTCACAGGCATGAATTGAAGCCCATAAGGCTCTTGTTGTTAAATATCTATTAAGATTTCTAGTTACCGAAACGTACCTTTCTGGGAAAGTTATCATCCAGTGACAAGACCTGGCATACTTAAGATGCATTAACTGAATATCCAGAATAAAGATGCACAAACTGAATATCCAAAATAAAGATGCACGAACTGAATATCCAGAATAAAGAAGATGCATGAACTGAATATACAGAATAAAGAAGATGCATGAACTGAATATCCAGAATAAAGATGCATGAACTGAATATCCAGAATAAAGATGCATGAACTGAATATCCAGAATAAAGATGCATGAACTGAATATCCAGAATAAAGATGCACGAACTGAATATCCAGAATAAAGATGCACGAACTGAATATACAGAATAAAGAAGATGCATAAACTGAATATCCAGAATAAAGATGCACAAACTGAATATTCAGAATATAAATATTGGTATGTTAAAGCAGTGTATCAAGGTACATACAAAGGTATAGGCAATAGCTTGTCACATTCTCGCCTCTCAAACTACCTAGTTTTTAGCTTGCTTAGACTCAAACATATTATTCTCTTACATTATCTACAGGAGCTGAACGAGACACGAACCCGAATCAGTACGACCATGGAAGAGGTGGATGGACGGGTCCACGAGGAATACGATGCTAAGCTAGGTGACGCCTTGAAAGAAATGAGAGCACAGCACGAGGAACAGATTCAGATCGCCAGGGAAGAGATCGTCTCCATTTATGAAAATAAGGTAATTTTGCTGCACTGTGGTTCCGTGCCTCAGCTCCCCACATCTCGAGTCATGGTTTGGCTGACAAAGCCGTACCATGACAGAATATAGGTTTGCCATAACTACAAGACCAGTCATAATTTTTGTAAGTTCTGAATCACATCAGTGAACTCCTGGCCTCCCCTAATATACCCAAGTGAGTTGTAAGTATCCATGATTGTTTTGACTGGAGAGACCAATGTTTCATTCCCTCAATGTCAAAGAGATCATCCTACTGGGTACTCTCGGTATAAGCTCGGCTTGTGAACATGACGAAGCACACGGGAACGCCTTCCATTCATTGGCTGTTACATTGAGCAGACAGACCATTTAATAGTTACACAGTGTGCGCTTGTATACAGATGTGGCACAGAGTATACAGATCTGGATATTGTCTCTCATTTGTATGATTGTCTCTCAGTTGTATTGTTGTCTCTCACTTGTATTTAGCCACCCCATTCTTGCAATGATCAACAGTGCTGGAGTATGACTTGGGCCAATCTGATTAAAACTCAGACTTAAAGTGATCGTAAACCCTCCAGTGTAGTTTCCATCAAATGAAAGACCATTGCAAACAGTGTGGGAAAATATTTATTGAGTCTGTGTTGAAATTCAAAGTATACACACCTTAAGCTTGAATCAAGCATTGGAAAGTGCATACACAGTTGGAAATATATGTATTAAGGCAGTGTGACGTCACTGGACCTCAATATGATTGCAACAGACCACCATAGAATACCATACTTTATTTGCAGTTTACTCCGTGTAATAAAATCGTAAAAAATTACAATAAATATTTCCCCACACTGTTTGCAATGGTCTTTCATTCGATGGAAACTTTACTTGAGGGTTTACGATCACTTTAATAAGGGCTGTTCCAGAAAAAAGTACATGGGGGGTACAGAAGGCACTTTTTTTTTGCCCCCACCACCTATGTAATCAAATATAATTTTACCCCCACCACCCATATTATTGAATATAATATGTAACCAATCACCACACATAACTCACTTTATCCATCAGGCAACCACCCATGTAATTATGTGACTCTTTTACCCCACGACCCACACGTAAATATATAAAGTGCCTTCTGTCCCCCCCATGTACTTTTTTCTGGAACAGCCCTAACCGTGCCTCTATCGGACATGTCACTTAATCAGCGACATGTCCGATAGAGGAGCAGTTATTAAGTCTGTGTGTTAATCAGATTGGACTGGGGCGGGCCTGAGACTGCCCGGAGACAAAGGATTAGGGAGGACAGCATAGTAATTTCATGCCTGCTTGACATACAGGATGATATCCTTGCTGGAATCATAAATACTGTCTGGGCCTAACCTATTTCTTCGAATTATTCAGACGGCAAAACTTAACTTCAGCCTACTGTGGAGAGAAACTCTGCAAACATTTTACAAATTTCACTAGCTATCTTTGCAGTTCTTGGGATAAATAACCTATCCATGCCACAGTATTTAGCCTCAGCTGACATAAAGATGGATTTTTTTTCTGCTACTAAATCTAAAAATGCTGTTCGAAAAATTAGAAGAAATAGGGTACTTATTTTTCCAGAAGTCAAATGTGATAAAAAAAAAGAGAAGAACTTGATAGTTCATCAAAAAACAAAACATGCACAATTTAACTGCTCAATATGACAGATTGGTTATGGTGGCTATTTGGTGGAATGCCACTATAATTCGATGCTGGACCAGACTCGACGTTTTGAATGAGTGATGATACATGTAAAGATTGGAATGCTGTCATATTCTGATTTTCCAATTTTCTGTGAAACTGTGTATGATGCCTACTAATATGTTCTTCAAATTTTGTAATTTTCAGCTCGCTGATTTAGAATCTCAGGCCCAGAGGAGTACCGATGCTGCTTCCTATGTCAGAGAAGAACTGCGTACCAGCAAGAGACGTGTCGATGAGCTTCTGTCCGAGGTCACAAAGTTGCGAGCTCAGGTCGGTACAAAAACCCAAATGTCTGGCCATTCATTTATGTGATTATATTTGTACAGGATTCATATGCCTCCTGGAAAGTCCTGGAATTTAATTGCTAACCTGAAAAGTCCTGGAAAATGCTTAAAAATAAAATTCTTAAAAATAAAGAAACTCCTGGAAGAACTACACTTTCATCTTCTGGGATAACCAGCGATGTGATTCCACGCTTTACTCTGCCAAAATTTGTTCCTGAACTTCGTTAATTTGCTCATCTTTGTTGCGAGTTATTGTACTAAAAACTTCTGGGAAATTAAAATTATTGACCTGGAAAGTCATGGAATTTTTCCCTTTTGAAAGTGTATGAACCGTGTTTATTATCATAATGGAAGGGAGATAACTCATTTATGTCTCGGTGTCAGTAAAACTCAAGCTGAATCTATAAGTAGAAACTTGTCTTGGGTTAGCAATGTTTTCCTGAAATACTTGCTTTTTTATTTGCCAATTGTTCATTATGTTTTCTGTTGAAACATTGATTCATGTCCAAAAAACAATTCCTTATTCAATTTTCTATCTTTTTACCCAGAATGCCGAGTACGAGAGCAGAATTGCTAACTTGGAATCTCAGCTACAAAGGGAACAGGAGGAGCACGCCATTACGATACGTATCAAAGAGGAGGAAGTGCGAAGACTTCGGCTGATGCTCGATGAACAAACTCAGGAATATGCCGATCTTCTCGATGTCAAGATCAAACTGGATATGGAGATTGCTGCCTACAGAAAGTTACTGGAAGGAGAGGAAGCAAGGTTGGTCACCTTTCAATTTCTTTGACATAAATGGATATATATTTTGCAGGACACTTGGTTATGTATTGGAAGGCATATTTATTCTATTATTCAAAATGTTCATACAGCACATTGAAAACTCCTTGAAAAATAGAAAATTATGCTAAAGACCTTGAAAAGGCCTTAAAAACGGGAATTTCTGACGGGACATCCATACTCTTGTTCAAGTAAAAAAAAAAGAAAAGTTATCTGTAGAGCTTCAATGACACTGGAAGTAATATTCCTTGAAATTCTGTACTATCGCCTTGAAAATTTGAAGGTTCAAGGTGTATGGATCCTGTAACAAAGCAACGGCAGGGCCGTGGCCAGGATTTCTTTTGGCATAGTTCGCTTTCACTTCCAAGGGCACACCAGGGGTTTGCTGTATTAGAAATGGGGCAAGTAGGGGGTTCACTTCAGTCAGAAAAGGGCATTTGTATGAGAAAAAATTATATTTTTTTCCAAAATAAGGGGGAGGGGGTAAGGGGGGGGGGGTTCACCCAAACCCAGAAAACCCTTCTTGGCTACCTGCCTGCATGGATGGGGCACTTTTAGTAGGTATTCAGGGCTCGAAATTCCCACAAGCCCGGCAGCCCGTGGCTGGTGAATTTAGAACTTGTCTGGTTTAATTTAGTTCTGAAGCTAACTGGTTGGTTATGCCCCCCCTCTAATTAGAGGGGGGGCATATAGGGATTGCTTTGTCCGTCCGTCCGTCTGTCCGTCCGAGTTTCTTGTCCGCGCAATATCTCGGTTAATATTTGATGGACAGGATTGAAACTTGCATGGAATGTGGCCAGTACCTCGTAGTTGTGCAGCGTAGAGTCCGAGTTCCGGTATAATTTTCAAGAGTTATGGCCCTTTTTTTGAAATCTCTGTGAATGGGACTTGTCCGGGCTGGATCTTGGTTAATATTATATGGACAACTATGAAATTTGCATGATATGTGGTCAGTGCCCCACAGTTGTGCAGCGTAAAGTTTCTCCCCATTTCACTTATATTTTCAAGAGTTATGGCCCTTTGTTCCTGAAATCTCCGTGAATTGGGACTTGTCCGGGCTGGATCTCGGTTAATATTGTAGGGACAATTATGAAATTTGCAGCATATGTGGTCAGTGCCCTGTAGTTGTGCAGCATGAAGTTTCTCCGCGTTTCGCTTATATTTTCAAGAGTTATGGCCCTTTTTTCTTGAAATCTTTGTGAATTGGGACTTGTCCAGACTGGATCTCGGTTAATATTGCATGGACAAGTATGAAATTTGCATGATATGTGGTCAATGTCCCATAGTTGTGCAGCATGAAGTTTCTCTGCTTTCGGTTATATTTTCAAGAGTTATGGCCCTTTGTTTATCAAACCTAAGTGAATGGGATATATTTATTTGTCCAGGCTGGATCTCAGTCCATAACCGATTTGGACTGGGAAAATGGCTATATATATGTCATTCTACATTCCAAAGCAGACCACATAGGTCCTGAAGTATGAAATTGCCCCAAAAAGAGTTAATTGGGTGCAAAATTCAATGTTTACTGATCGCTTCATAATTTCACCACAATATACTCCCAAGGAATGTAGGTCTCATTTTCGGATTGGACGAAAGCCCCGGCGACCATCTTGCATCAAAACATTGTATTATCACTTGTTGGTCGATACTTTGAATATGTATTATGCGAGGCATAGCAAAAAAATTGAATGAAATAGAATTTCCATAATCATGAAGGCCTCCACCGACCAATACAGAACAGAACAATGGCGGGGCAGTGTCGGATTAAAGCGGAAGGGGGGGGGGGGGCATACAATTGAGCAATCTCTGATTGCTTCCTTCCTGTGTTATAATTCAAGAATTTCAGCTCTGTGTAATGAAATATACCAGCCCGATGGTCTAGCAAAGTTTTAGGTAAATTCATGCCCTGGTATTGACTGTGAACGTGCTGGATGAAGTTTGAATCAAACATGAGAAAGATTTGAATGAAAATTTAGAGAAACCCTTCTGATTGGCTGGAATTTCTTCACTGGCCAATGAAAATACTGGATTTCCATTCAAAAATTTGGATTGACCAATCAAATGTTTCAAATCCTGATGGTATCCGTTGATGCCTTGGAGTTTGGATAAAAGTCCAATTGGCTTAAATCTTCCCTCTCCCTTGTAGACTGAATCTTTCATCGTCCACCGAGAGTCCAAGACAAACTCCCGCCCGGTCGACCGTAAGGGGTGTTAAGCGAAAACGCACAGCAAAGGAAACCTCTGAAGAAATCAGCCAATCAAGTTCCAGCAGTGGCTATGCGACAAAGGCATCTGCCAAAAGTGGAGTCGAAGTCAACGACACGGACACTGAAGGAAAATTTGTCAAATTATTCAACAACTCGGATAAGGTATGTTAAGTCGGAATTGCAACTTCCCACATTAATCCCTGGACAATGCTGTCTTGCCCCAGTATCGGCCACATTGGTGCACAGCATGTGGGTCACCGTGAGCTTCGGGTTGTTCTCATGATCTCTTGCCTATGTTTATAACCTGGAGTGGGTTTATCAACTATTGATAACTGGTGTAAATACGATAATATGGATAAAATATTCTCCCCATTCCGAGAAAGGACCAACAGCCTTGCATTTATCATGATTCTGGCAAACGCTGGTTGAAAATATACCAGTTACCATCGATTAAAAATATTTTCTGGGTAGTGCTCGGAATGATGATGAACCGGAGCTCAAGCAGCCAGCCAGGTGTCGGTACACTTCCCGCTGCCATCAAGGTCAGACAGCATTGTCCAGGGAACAATGAACTATAGTGTAAATTGCCCATTGAGTGACTCAGTTGAACATCCAGAATTACTTCTATGGGTGGTTGCCTGAATTTCTGTAACCGAAAATATTCTGCATTTTGAACAGCACAGCAATGGTTAAAATTACCGAACCGTCACATTGTGTTGTTTTCACATTGTGACATTAGAGCGAAGTGACTAAGGGAGATAACTAGTGTTGCCGCTTGTACCATTAGTATCGTAGTTTGATGGCTCTTTGCCATGTTTGTTTCAGGATTAAGTACAATATGTCACTGGTAAAATTACTCGCGAAATATATGTACCATAATGCGACGTTTGTTACAGGTGTAGGGGATCCAACAGTTAATCAGTCAATCCGATCGTATCTCACAAGCGTTGCAGAATCGTACATGTGTTCTTTTTTCCTGTGGCTTGAATCCGCATTAGCTTTTTTACTCGGAAACGTCTTTGAGGGTCTCCGATTATTTCCATAAAAATTTCCATTCCACAGGTGTATATACTTTTTAATGGAACGATTTACTCAGGAACTTCACAGTACTGCATACTATTGTCTTTTCGCAAGACTTAAAGGGAACGTAAACTCTGTGGTAAAACACAGCGGGAATTATACAAGAGTCCCTATAGATTAAAAAAATCGTGACAGAGATTTTTTCCCATTTTTTCCCAATGAATGAGAAAGACGCAAACATAGAAAATACTGTGATTTGCAATTTCTTGAGGGCGCCGCCATGTTTATTTTGGGCACGATTTTAAACCAATGGGAAAGCGTAGTATTCAGTTGTGCCGATAATCCCCTACGTCATCGGACATTCTCTGCGCTGAGATAACATGACTGCACATGGTCGTTTTTATGCACCTCTCCGTTCCCCGACTGACAGATGCAAAGTTATAGATTAGTTTCGTTGTGGAATACGGCCTGATTCTGTCAGATATTCTACCATGCCGGGCTGCTCTGCATTTGGCTGTCACAAGGTGCCAGGTAATCCCGACACTTCGCACTATCATCCTCGTTCATGTTCCTACGAAGTAGGCTACAGATCGCAAATTGTCCGGTAATGAGTGAGTGAGTCAGTCCATCCGAATCCTTTCGGAAAATTGATTTTTGGCATGAACGTGCATTAGGGCATTGTTACGAGCAAGTTCTGAGCTGACCGAATTCTGATGAAAATTTGATTTATAATTATATTTTTTATTATTTATTGATGGCTCAGCAAGTGCGCCGTCATGCCCATCGGGAACCCTTGGCTGTATGTTTCACTGTGGCTTTTGAAGGTTCCATGATACGGCATATCACGACACACCGGTTCTGGTAAAATCAGCGAAGTTAAGCGACTTTGAGCCCGGTCAAGACTTTGTGTAAACGGGGCCCATTTAACCAATGGATAAATGAGTGAATTTAGTCTAATAGACGAAGGTCGCAAGCTGAAAGCGTAATGAAAACGTACATTTACCTTCTGTCATAGGTCTGTTGAATTTACCACTGTGCTATCCGACATCCGAAGTAGGGTGGGCATTAGGACTCCGACGCGCACCGAAATCCTGGTCATAGCTAATCTAAGTGTAAACGTTTTGGTGGGCTATATTATCATGCTAGGAAATGCTAATTTTCCATCATTTGTTAGTGCATTCATCTACACTGCCATTACCAACTTGCCAGCCTCAATACACACAATTCAGTATATTGTTATAGATATATGTAAACTGTGGCCTTTAACGTGTATCCTATTTCACATCCAAACATTACATCACACACCACATCAGGCTTCAAATTCAGGTCAAATTTCCTACTGGTTGTGAAATATCCTACATCAACCAATTAAGTCAGCCTGGTGCAATAACCCAGCAGAAGAAAGAAAGATGTGGTATCATCCTTCAGATTAGTCTGTGTGAGCAACAATGGTAAAAGTTTACTGAGGGTGAAACAAAGCCATGACGGCATGTTTAGAGGGTCTTAATTTATTTTCTTTGGGTAGAATTTAACTAGATAAAGTAACTTTGATCATGATGTGAAAATTTGAGCACATACTTTGAGTTTTTTGTACCTCTTGAATATTGACTATACATCACACTGGGATATAATTTAAACAAAAAAATTACATGTGTAAATAAAATATGTTTAAATTTTTCTTGTCATTTCAAATCTTGATCCATTTTGATTCCTTGATTAGGGGATATAGAATCACTGCCACGGAGTGTGTTGGTGTGTCACAGCAATGCAATTCCGATCCACACAACGAAGCTGAGGTGGTTTAATGTTTATCAATGAAGAAAATCACCGATCAACCGTCATAGAATATAATGTGAAACAAGAAAACCGGAATAGTACATTCATCAGATTGCCGATACCCAAAATGTGATGTCTCATATATCTAGATAACAACGTGACGTAGAGACGCTATTTATTCGTCTTTGTACCCGTTATGCTCAGGAGAATGACACAGAATCATTATTATCTTGTGCAGAGAAGGTGTTGGTCTTGAGTTGAATTACCGTAAACTACATAAATGCTACCTTTCTACTATAGTACTATATATAAAAATTTGTTGTATTGTTGGGAAAATAATGCGATTCAAAAAGTTGTTTTGAACCGGGACAAGGGCACTGAAAACCATTAAAGAGATGTAAATGTATTTTCACACGTAAAGCTTGAATCTACTGAACTTTTTATTATTCAATCTGTTTCCTTTAGTTAAAAAATTGTAAAATTAAATCGGCGATCGTTATTTATTTTTGGAATGAAGGCGCATTAGGAGACTGTTACCAACAAGTTTTGAGCTGACCTACTTTTGATGAAAATTTCTGGTGATTTTTGATGAAAATCACTGGCGATTCTGACTTGGGCGGTGCCCATCTTAATATAGGCAGGATTTCAACTGGGGGTGGGGATTTCCAAGAGTTCAATTCGCGTTCGAGTCCTAACGCCTACTCTACTTCGTAGGTCCTGTGACGTCAGTCACACTGCTCATGTTTGTAAGCTACTGCCTCGAATACTGCACCTCTGCCAATTGACGCGTTTTTACCTTCAGAGGCAGAAGAACTAGTGTACGCTGACGTCACGATTCTTCAAACATGGTGGCCTCTATGTTGTTCCAGTGTAGCGACGTTAAAACGTTTAGTACTGCTTTAAAAAAAATGTAAAAAAATATCTGATACACGATTTGGATTCTATGAGAAAAACGCTTTTAACTGGCCACGCACGTTCACCAGAGTTTACGTTCCCTTTAAGTTGTTTCTTTTGGCATGTAGATGTAGTATCACTATGATTTTGTTGTAGGACATTCATCTCGGAGGATGGATTATCAAACATGTGGCTGGAGAGCAGGAGACTACGTACAAATTCCACAGGAACAGCTCCATCAAGGCAGGACAGTACGTCACAGTAAGTTGGTCTACATCCATATCCCTCCCTTTATGCGAGTCTATATTTCACGAGCTTGAGGTCATTCTCGACACCCTGCCCAAGTAGAAGAGACTGGCCTGAATCAAAGATTGATCTCAATTAATACAGAAACTGTGGACAAAGAGACTCGTTGATCTAAGTAGGTTGATGGGGACACAAACCTTCGCCCTTTCCCTTAAAATATAAACTTTCTCACACTAACCATGCGTAAAATAACCATTGAGCATGCCTCAAACATTATTCAGGCCTTCAAGTGCCTCCTATATTTCCTACATTTTCCTATATTTTAAGTCATTCCTATATTTTCCTCAAAACCTCCTATATTTCCTATTTTTTTACTTTTTCTCATGAAAACTTTCATCAATGCTCTGTAACGTGTCAAACTGACATGAGAAATACATTTCAGAATATTTTTTTTCGCTTCGCTCAGCAAATATGAAAACATTTTAATCTCTCTATGCTGAATCAAACAACAGAACAGGTCACCTGAAAGACCACCACTATGACCTGCATTCAGTGAAAGTAATTTGATTAAACACCAGAAAACTACCAAGTTTGGAACATACAATGTAGTACAGACCTGTCTTACACTCTTTATTTTATTCAGAAAATTCCTACATTTCTCCTATATTTTTGTAAATTTCCTCCTATATTTTCAGTGTGAACCACTTGCAGGTCTGATTATTTCTTAATTTTCCACCAACATTCACATTTTTGAGATAGGGTCGAGTTATGCCCACTGAACAAATTTTTGAGGATGGCCTTATTAGTGTCTCGCCCTAGGGCTTGTGATTGTTACGTAATCAGACTATTTCTCTCTTTCTCAGGTGTGGAGCTCTGGCAGTGGACAAACGCACACTCCTCCCACCGATCTCGTTATGAAGGGGCAGAAATGGTTCCTCGCGGACGACATGAAGACCATATTACTCAACAACGATGGAGATGTGAGTACTATTCTTGTATCCAAGAATATTTGTCGTCCATCAGTCGTAATGATAGCTGACATCAATATTCGTTAACAACTGGTCTCGTTTCACCATACCTGTACATATGCTGGAGTGCAGACAATAGCCCTTCAGGACAAAAGCCCTTCAGGACACTAGCAGTTCGTCTTATTTGAATTCTGGACAAAAGCCCTTCAGCATATAAGTTTAATGGTACATGCCAATGAAAATTGGGGAAAATGATGACTGAATTATAACTATTATAAGTTTAAATTTTTCTCTCTTTCTAGTTTTGGTCATGATGCAAGTTTCGATGTTGAAATTTATTCAAATTTCTCAAACTTCACTTAACGCTTGACTCTTCAACAGTTATATTATAGTTATATCATAGTTATAGTTATTGTAACATACTTTTAACATGCATCATCTTTGGTACATATAGAGTCTATACTGTTCTATATTTAAAAAAAAAATAACATCTGACAAAAGTTTTTTTTCCATTTTTGATTGGCATATAGCATTAAATTTATATACTGAAGGGCTTTTGTCCACAATTCAAATAAGTCGAAGGGCTAATGTCCTGAAGGGCCAATGTCCGAAGGGGTAATGACCTGAAGGGCTTTTGTCATGGATCCACATAGGCTACTCTAGCCATCAAAATAACCAAGCAAATTTTGACTATTTCAATAGTAATAAATTCCATTTAAAAATAGTGTCAAGGTTTTTATCAAGGTTTTTATTCCCTCTAATAATTCAATCACAGGAAGTGAAATTCCCCACCATAACATCTGGGGGTGATTGAATTTATTGGAACAAAAATGGTCCACAATCATGTAGATAATCCATTATTGTATCTGTTAATTCAATGATTTTGATCAAATTTATTAGAGAAGCTGATTGAATTTTGTCCCCAAAATTGAGAGTGATTGAATTTTGATAGGAGGATTGACTTATTAGTGGATTACCATATATGCCTATGCTCATGTTCTGGTAAATTATTGATTATGGTGGGATTTTTATTTTCCAGGAAATGGCAGTGAGAGAACTGAGCAAAAGTATGCTGAGATCAGTCAGTTCATACAGGACCAGTTATTCAGGCGATGATGTTGTCGATGATGGGGTAAGTGCAGGTCTTGAAGACGGGACATTTCATTTGCATTTCTATGCAACCATATACTTCAGGCGTCCTCTGTATAATGTATAACGCTGCAGTGTATCATGTATTGCCGAGAAAATGTGTTCCGTAATATACATGAAATACAAACCGTCCTATGAAAGTTTTTTTTTTTGGTGCAAATCTGCCCAATCAAATGTGTTCGGCATTTGAGAAGACCCATTGAAACCGGTCTAAACCGACTGCTTGGAACCATAATATTGCGTCTCTTTAGAATAGTTGACATTTTTACCCCTCGGCCAAAATTTGGCCGAAGGGTATTGTCGTCGTCATGTACGTCTGTCCGTCTGTCCGTCTGTCCGTCCGTCCGTCTGTCCGTCACACCTTTCTCGTTACCAAGATATCTTCAGAACGACTTACCCTAGGCACACCAAACTTGCAGTGCACATCCGTATGCTTGTGACCCAGAACCCTATTGAATCTGGACCTGATTGGTTAGAAACTTTGGCGGCCATCTTTAATTTATGCGAAACCATCACAGGTTTCTTGTTACCAAGATATCTTTAGAACGACTTACCCTAGGCACCCCAAACTTGCACTGCACATCCATATGCTCATGACCCAGAACCCTATTGAATCTGGACCTCATTGGTTGGAAACTTTGGCGGCCATATTTAATTTATGCGAAATCATTAATCTTGTGTATCTTAGGTACCATTTCTCTGTTCAGTGTGAAACTTGGTATAGATCGATGCATCAAGAAACTTCAAAGGAATGACCAAACCAGTTTCCCTGATTCGGTGAAAACCTTGGCGGCCATCTTTAATTGATGCAAAATCTTCAATGATATATATCTCTGATACCATTCAAGTGTTCTATACGAAACTTGGTATACAGCATCGATGTATCAAGAGATCTGCAATGTATAGCCACATCAGTTCGTCTGAGTGGCGGGAAGGATGGGCGGCCATCATTAATTTATGCAAAATCATTAATGATCTCTATCTCTGATACTGTTCGAGTGCTCGATGTAAAATTTGGTATATATCATCGAAGCATCAATAGACTTATGATAAATGGCGTTTCTGATTGGGCGGAACCTTGGCGGCCATCTTTAATTTATGCAAAATCTTCAATGATATATATCTTTGATACCATTTCAGTGTTCTATATGAAACTTGGTATCCAGCATCGATGTATCAAGAGACTTGCAATGAATAACCACATCGGTTCCTCTGAGTGGCGGGAAGGATGGGCGGCCATCTTTAATTTATGCGAAATCATTAATGATCTATATCTCTGATACGGTTCAAGTGCTCAATGTAAAATTTGGTATACATCATCGATGTATCAATAGACAGTTCTGGTTTTTCTGCTTGGGCGGAAACCTTGGTGGCCATCTTTAATTTATGCAAAATCTTTAATGATGTTTATCTTTGATACCATTTCAGTGTTCTATATGAAACTTGGTATACAGAATCTATGTATCAAGAGACTTGCAATGAATAACCACATCAGTTTCTCTGAGTGGTGGGAAGGATGGGCAGCCATCTTTAATTTATGCGAAATCATTAGGGATCTCTATCTCAGATAATTTTCAAATGTTCGATGTAAAATTTGGTATACATCGTCGATGCATCAACAGACTTATGTAATGAATACCGGTTTCTCTGATTGGACGGAAACGTTTGAGGCCATTTCTAATGGCAAAATTTTTCATAATCTGTATATTTGTTACTTGACTGCTTGGTGTTCCTGAAGTCTTGTTTTAAATTGAATACATTATGAATGGCTGGCGCCCAGAGCCGAGGGGTTTTCAGATGCGCAGCTTCGTATTCTTGTTTGTGGTTCAACAAACTGGGAACTGGAACATTAATACTGTAGCTATGGCCCAAAGTTTCCAGTTATCATTTTACTCGGGCATTGGTTTAGATAAGTTTCTGCGTGTGTCAAATGGTCACTTCATGCTGAATGATGCTAAGGATACCGAGCCCTCCTGCACACACTTTCACACTTTTATAGCGTTGGACACACTTCTTGTGTGATCTTGTTAGATCACCGAAGTTAAGCAACGTTGAGCTCACTCAATACTTGGATGGGTGACCAGGTGCTGTACTGGCTGGGCTGATCAGTGTCCAGGGTAATAGGAACTGTGAGCATTCGTGTTCTGGCACGTGCACACACCATCGTGATATGACTGAAACAAGGTTGAAAACGACGTTAAACCCTACTACTCACTCACTCACTCTCACACATGATCTAGAATTTGTCTTTATACAGCTAAAAATATGCCGCATAGCTATGGTTATGTATATTTTTTCGAAAGTGCATTGCTTAAGGATTTTGAATATATAATTTTGTTCACTGTAAACCTGTAGGTTGTGAAGATATTCACATTTAAAAAAAAATAAAAAATGTAATTTTAATTTTTTGAATGCTATTTTCAAGGAAGTATTCAACTTATTGTAACTTACATCATCATTTCCTGTAGAAAACAACAACAATGGGAGATCTGTGTCACAGTTTTATCAATTTTGGTCTAGTTCTCATTCTATTGACATTCAATGGATTAATTATTTACAAAATCAAGCAACTCGCAGATTTGAAATTTGAAGTTGAATTAAATCTCAATAGAATAAGAACTAGACCAAAATTGACAAAACTGAGACACAGATTTCTTGTTCGAGTTGTCTTCTACTGGAAATGATGATGCAAGTTACGTTAAGATGAGTACGTTTTTGAAAATCGCCATTTTTTAAATTAATTTTTTTAAATTTGAATATCTTCACAATCTACAGATTTACAGTGAACACATTTACATATTTGGAATCCTTAAGAAATGCACTTTCAACAAATATATACATTGTCATAGCTATAAGGCATATTTTTTTGGCTGTATAAAGACAAATTGTAGAGGGTGTGTGAAAGGGTCTGCAGGAGGGCTCAGTACCCTGAAGGCTGATCCATGCAGATGGTGCATGTTACTTCAGATAACTTGATTTAAAACATATTTTGGTTTGTATTGTACATCTTGTGTGTAAACTATTAAGAAAACCTTTCTGGTGGTATTAGTCATTTTCACCACCTGGTCCAGGTGAATAAGACTGATAAATAAATGTCAATTTTATTTTGTTTTACAGCGACAGTTATCAGAGCAGGACCGATGTTCTATCATGTAATAGACTCCCTCTTCATTCGATGTCTGAGGACATAACACGGAGGACAAGGCAAAGGGGCACAACTCTCCAGAGGTCGACTGGTTAACATATCGGGAATTCGAACCCAGATTGGATGGCGAAGTCTGGGGGATAGATTTTAAATATCTCGTGATATATAACTTTCACCTCGTTGAATATGGACATGTTGACATTAAAGTCGTTAGGATGGTATATTTTAAAACCCAGTTAAAACAATGCACGTCACATCAATATTGAAATTGAACTGTTAACATTCGGGAATTTTTTTTTGCAGTACTGTAAACCATGTATGTATAATGGGGATACATACAAAATTCCAAGAGTTTAATTTGAAATCTTGGTCTCACTTTCAGAAGTTTTGCACAGCACTTGTGTTTGCTCTTTTACTCATCTTTTCTCTCATAGCACAGTCTTTCGTGTCAAATAAGTCGCTGATTCAAACTTTCCTTGCCATCATTTCATACCTGCGATTTAACAATGGGTTCATCCTGCTGTGTTGGCAGAGCTATACCTAATGAGGATCTAAGGGGGTTCGGGCGGTTGTGAAAAATATTTTTTTGCAGGACTGGTTTTGCTATTCCAAGGGAACAAGTCTCAGTGAGAAATTTTTGGAGGATATTTTTGCAAATATTGTGATGAAAAATGGACCAGATTTTATGTGATGCACATCTCAACGGTGAATAATTTTCTGAGGGTTATCGTATACATACAATAAAGATGCTAAAGTTCTGTTAACTAAATTGTGTAATTTTCTTGCAAAATTAAATATGAATTATTAACAGTGTTAATGTCTTGCAATATTTTTTTTATTTCCTTCTTCATATTTGTGCCCTTTTTGGATAAATGTGACGTTGAACATTTTTGGGGCTTGGATTGATTGTTTGGAGACTTGTTTCTGTGGTCCAAGTCTTTGTCACTCGCATAAAACCTTTTGTCACTTTTTGACAACCTCAGTTTATAGTGGAAATAGCATAGCAATATAGTTTCATCATAACTTTTATATTTCTCATATACATCTTTATAATATTTTTGTTACTCGTTTTGTCTTCGTTAGATCATAGATATTCATAAGGCTTATCGAAACCTCGACTCGTCATATATGAGATTGACCGCCCCACCCCATAGCTCCAAAACCCCCTCCCTAGCTACCTAACCCTAACCATTGGTCCAATCTTTACGTTCGAATGTACTGATGCAGCTGAACAAAATGAAAATAAATGTAACTGCTTGCCAGTATATCTTGCATATATATATATATGCATGTGCCTTTGTACTCTTGGCAGTTGTGATTTTATTAGTTCTTGGTTTAGATTTAGTTTCTTGTTATTTACGTTGTAGCATTACAAATGATCTGAACTTTACCACTTGATATATCTGTATAGCTCTGGTTTCTGCTTTCAGCTCCCATACATATATGCTTACGTATATAAACCTAGCCTAGCCACAGTGATGGGCGTGACTTGGAAATTATAACAAAAACATGAAATGAATTAGAATTGTTTGTACGCAGTACTAATGCATGTACCAATATGAGAATTGTGTTTCGCGTTTTATCGAGTGCAGACATCTTCGCATATCCAAGTCGAACACTGCACGTGTTGCATTGACTGAACATAAAACATTTTCAGTTCAGAATACGGTTTGGTGATGTCATCGCTCTATAAATATTCCGTGGTCCATATTAGGAGAAGTGCAACTGTATGACCTCTTTAAAATTCAAATTTGATTGGCTATTCTAAAGAAATGAACATCAAGACAAACTACCACTTGCCATATTTGGAAATCACACAGACCGACATCAAAGAAAAAAATTGCTGCATGGTGTTGGCAAGCTCATATCTTGATTGGCTTTATGACATCACGTGTGTTTGAAAAATGTACCCTATTCATTAGGTCAAGGTAAATGACGGAACGTTAAGTGTAGTGTTTAACTTGAAATGTGAAGATTGGAGTGCAGACAGTTTGAACAAGATGTTCAAATTCTGTACAGTAGGCTGGGACTATGATATCTTCACTTATTCGTGTATTCATCGTAATTCAGAGACAGAGTTTAAAATTAGAAATAATTTGACTGACGATATTATTTTGATTAATTTTCAGGGTTTAAAACTTAACCAACTTGTAGACGGAATAATAAGAAAATAGTGTACATGTATTTAGAATTATGTACATTATTTAACCATCATGGCCTTTCAGATTTGGCAGAAGTCTACTTACTGTGCAATGGAACAAGTTGAATCTACCAAATTATTGCTGTGAACAGTAATACGTAATCGTTTTTGTTTCATTGTTATTCTGTTTTTCAAGATTGTCGGATTTAGATTTATTTGTGTAATAACGTCACAATAACCTCACAATATAACATAGATATTATGGAGAAAATAGTGTATTGAACAATAAATCACCCACATGATGTGTAGCTATAGTGTCGTACCAAATCTAGAGGAATGATTTTGTCGGGTTTTTAGTCTGTACACCAACACTGCTGCTCTTGTACCCTGCTTGGTCGAGTATACCATACCATGTCTCGCTGAACAGTGCACTCTGCAACCATATGACCAGTATGTGTATTCTCTGTCCATTACAGTCTGTAGGGTAGTGCCTGCCCAATGAACAAACTCGTGCAGATGCGGTACCTTGGTCCAGCAGTTGGACTGATCACATTTATAGACATGTGATCTGTGTTTTTCCACATGCCTCACTCTCTGGCTGAAATCTGGGTCAAATTTCTTACACATTGTGCCTTTGGGTGCAGATTGAACGATAAAGGAGCAAACAGGATATGGTATAACTCAACCATGCAGGGAGCTGCCGTCAAGGAGAGGTGCTAAACTGTTAAGGGCATTACGATTAAAACTGCGGCAGGAATTTCTAACTCTAATCGAACCTTTGGTGGCAAGATTATTTTACTAATTAGTGTTTTAGATAATTGTTGGCTTCGAAAATGTTCACCTAGATATTGTTGGTGAACAAGTATGGTTATGGAATTTTATATTCTGACGAGAGCCTTACATGAAAGCTATATCATGAGCAGAAATGTTTTTTAATTGCCGCTGTTTTTATAACTCGCTAAACATGATGAATCTTGTCGTACTTCCATATTTGTCCATATCCATTCTTGCTTCAATATGTTGTTCATCAGTGAAAACGTGTCAGATTGCAAGACTATTCCAGTCGCGTCTCTCAGCAGTTTGTACATTTAGGATGTATCACGTCATATCTTGGTCCTACACGCCCTAAAATTTCGACTTTGTGTCCGAAGTACGTTGCAATGGCAATCATATTTTTCGAATTGGATTTCATGGAGAGTATAATACATGGAATGACGCAGTGCATTCTGAGAGATGAGACTTAAATAAATCTTGTAATAGTGTTGTGAATAAAGTCTGCAATAAGGCTTAAACTTGGCGTCCATATTCAAGCGTAAATTGTAGTGATCTTGGATGTATGATATAGTTCGCCCAGGGGCGATCGGTAGATAATAGGGGACACTTAGAAGGTCTCGTGCAATTCGTGAGGCAGCATTCTTAACTGTCAAATTGGGTGATGGTTTCCTGGAGCGGTAAATCATTTATCACATACTCAAGGCTGATACAGTTGAATTTTTTTTTTTTTTTTTTGTGAAATGAAAGAAGAAATTATTGAGATGTCGCAGTATCTTTTGGGCAAGATAATTAGACCGATAAGCCAAGATTGTACTCGTTTGGAAAAATATAAATTTAAAAATAGATCTTTATATCAGTTTTGACCATGCCATCTTGAGTGAAGATGTTGCCAAGATCGAGAGTTCAATTTCATCCATTCAATGGCTGTTCATTGATTGGTCAATAAGTAACCATCCTCATCCAATCCTAAAGCTCTGTATCAGCCCTGTAGTATACTGCATGTCTTGTGTTCTGGGGTACAGATACATAGTCCTCATACTTCATAATAAAACATCTAAATGTCACTTTGTTTTCTGTTGTCACTCGGGTGGGTTCAGGTTCCTGTTGCTTCAATGCATTTTGCTGAGAAGCAACAGGAACTTGATAATGTGATGTCCAGCACTGTAATATCACTTGTCTTTATTGCACCATGTAATCGTCCTGTGTCTTGTGCACTGTCCTCCGTGTTTTATAGGGTGGATGGAGGGTGTCCGGTTCCATGCTGCTTCAAAGATTTTTTCTTTGAAGTAGCATGGAGGGAGGGTGTCTGGTTCCATGCTGCTTCAAAGATTTTTTCTTTGAAGTAGCAAGAACACAACTGGGCTGGGTGGTGCTCAGTTGGTTTGTCGTGATATTGTTGAAAGCGACGTTAAATTCTATTCACTCACGGATTGAGTGAGTGAGTAAATAGAATTTAACGTCGCTTTCAACAATATTTCAGCTATATAATATCGCGACGAACCAACTAAGCACCACCCAGCCCAGTTGTGTTCCTGCTACTTCAAAGAAGAGATCTTTGAAGCAGCATGGAACCAGACACCCTTCATCCACCCTATAAAACACAGACAGGACGCTTACATGGTGCAATAAAGACAAGTGATAGACATCACATTATCAAGTTCCTGTTGCTTCTCAGCAAAATGCATTGAAGCAACGAGCTTGAAGCTCAGTGCATGCACCAGAATCAAGAATTATTGGTCGTAACTCAAACTTTATTTTCTTCATTCACAGCCACACATTCATTTTCTGAATACTTATAGTCTTGGCTCCGAGGGGGTTTCTGTGTACATATCTCTGTTACAGCAAAACTTCGTATTTTCCGGTTCTGTATGTTGAGATCCTTATAAAAAGTTTGGATAACACTCCCAGATCAATTACGTTTTTTCTGCACAGCCTAATACATGATAATGCCTGGACACCAATCATCCAAAATAGCAAATTTCAGTTTTCATGGAATAATTCAAGAGTAGGCAGCATTAGATTTAAATGTAACATTTATTTATCATGTTTAGACATAACTAACACATTTTTAGCATGGTTCAATATCATAAAGCTTCTTTTTCAGCAAAACGTTACGCTATTTAGCAAAATTTTGCTCAAAAAGCACTTTCAGTTTGAAAGTCGCTGAAAATTCGATCACCTCTCATACACCCAAAATTGGTCAGAAGTTTCCTTATTAAGTCTTTTGATAACTCCATGCATCATATTTATGATTCAGGGTATTGTTTAGTGACTGGGGTCAAATGTCAACAAAAGTTACCCCTATCCCCAAAAAGCGGCATTAACCAAATTTAGTTAAATTTAGTTAAAACTTTAAAAGTAAGTCTGATATGAAGTTGGTTTTGGTGTCTATGTATGGGTTTTTGATACCAAGCTATTCTGGAACCAAAATCAACCCCTTTTGAGTTGACCTAATTTGCATAAATTCAAAATGGCCGCCAAAAGCTTCAGGTTAAGACACCCGTCGAGAAGAACAAAGACAGTGTTACAGTAAGTCTATAGAGTGTTTTGTATGGATCTGTGGTGTTACAATCATGAAATACCACTGCTTAATCATTGTATGTAGGCCTATATCTATTCAAATTGATTAATTTGCATAAATCCAAGATGGTGGCATCATGAACAGACAAAATTTACAATGGTTAACGATTTTTAATGCAAACGCAAACAAAAGTGTTTTGAGCACAATCCATCCAGTGATAATCTCTCTCAGAACTACTTTAAGAAGGTGCTGCCATCTACCTTAAGGAATCTACAAGATCCTGAAGCCATGTGCATTTCAGGAAGCAGACATTTTGTTTTGGACCTGTTCTTTGTTCGCTTGAGGAGCTACCCATTCGTTCCATGGAAACTGTCTGTGCCTTGTCCGATGAAAGGGTAAGAGTATGGGGAACAACCCAAATAGGATTTCAGCAGCAATGTTCATACCATGATAATTTGTTTCCTGATCCTTCTAATTGGTCAACATGCATATCCAATAGGCCTATGTTTGGCACGAACGCTTTACTCCAGAAGTATTTTTTATTGATAGATACTTGGTATATACCGGATTAATGTAATTTTAACATCTCCATGATGGCTCTTTGTCACTTCTGGCACTCTAACAACGTTATATAAGACATAATTTGAGTGAAATAAGCCTTTAAAAGCGAGACCTATGACTAGTAAGTGGTGACCTCTTTTTTTTTTTGAGTAGTTGAACTAAATTTCCACTATTTTCGATGCATAGTATGTTGAGATTTGTTTGAATACGTATAAATATATCGCTGTGGCTTATCGGTCAGGTATAAGCATGGTTCCCACACAAAAACACACGCACACATACTTCCTGTAGTTGGTACCCTACAGGGGAGGTAACACCATCAGGTAGCCAGATAGAACATGGCCCCTTTCTCAACTACTCGCATATGCGCACCTCAGAAACTACCCTTTCTGTACTACTACTCGACAACGCATACGCTGCATGGCGTGACTTTCAATATGCCCTATACGGTACAGGGTGCACCACATGCGCATGCGTATGATGACGTCACTTCTGAGCTCCAAGCTCGGACTCCAAGAGTTCTGCCCCACGGGAGCTACCACCACCGGGTGTTATTTCGCCACTACTCCGAAATGATCTATAAATAGAATGTGGGTTTTCCCAAAAAATTCCCTGAAGAGCAAATATATTCCCACGAATGCTTCACACTGATACCGCTTGGAAGAGGATATGGGGCTACCACCCACCGCGGTCATGAAAAATGCAATCAGAATGCGCAAACAACTGTTTCAGGACATGCTGCCTGAACAATATTCTGGAATAACGGATGAGGATTAGAACATACGGATTAGAGCGAACATTATACAACACGTATAAGAGAAGTGGGAAGAGGTGCTGACATACTGACAGAGCCACTTGACTTCACAGTATAGTCTTCTAGTTAACCTATTCTAAAGCACATACCAAGAATCCAACGATTCGTGATATGTGTTGTATCCCAGGTATGCTTTTATTGTACCTGTTCATGTGGCAACTTGGAGGACATGAGCACACGGCCCCCAGCACCAGCATAAGCGGTATTAGATACAAATCTAGAGAGATATGATGGAAATGCCCTGACAACTCGTATATTGATAATTGGTGAGCTGTGTCGCTGTGACAACTCGTACACTGGGTATTGGTGAGCTGTATCATTGTCGGATGAAAATGACGGTATTTAACACAAAAGACTAGTCTGCAAGACCCGATGCCAACCCAGCATCAACTTCCCACAATGCCAACATATATCAAAGACCAAACGGTCTGTACAGGGAGTGGGCCTTGGGGATAAAACGTCCACCAGCAGAATATCGCCTTCTACAGGTAAAAATTACAACACATATAAGGGAAATGATAAGAGCATGACCGAACATTGAACTTTCTCGAAGGACGGCTTTTGAGTGGATAAGAGCAGCCGAGAATACATTTAACGGGCAAGAACGAATATGATAGATGCAGTACCAAATGGGGGCTTCTGATTGGACAAGAGCAACGCAACACACCCAACGCGGCTCTCCCAGCATGGGTATGATGTACGGGAGGGATAATGAAACGATTGACCGGTCATCTTTGTTGTTGTTATTGTTCTCTCATCTGTCCAAATCATGGCGTCAAGGCATTATGCTAGGGCGTTGAGGCGTAACGTCAGGCATTGACGGGCGTCACCACATTTCGATGAATTAAGTGTCATTTCCATGGAATATTATCGCTTCAGGTTTAATTCACCAGGGCGTTGAAGCGTTAAGCTTGGCGTTGGTGGATGTTGCTACACTTCACACGACCAATTCGGATTACCCCAAACACCTGCGTAGCATAGGCCTATTGGATATGCATGTTGACCAATTAGAAGGATCAGGAAACAAATTATCATGGTATGAACATTGCTGCTGAAATCCTATTTGGGTTGTTCCCCATACTCTTCCCTTTCATCGGACAAGGCACAGACACCGTTTCCATGGAACGAATGGGTAGCTCCTCAAGCGAACAAAGAACAGGCAAAACAAAATGTCTGCTTCCTGAAATGCACATGGCTTCAAGATGTTGTAGATTCCTTAAGGTAGATGGCAGCACCTTCTTAAGTAGTTCTGAGAGAGATTATCACTGGATGGATTGTACTCCTTAACAATTTTGTTTGCGTTTGCGTTAAAAATCACGATTAATCATGCCTGGGCACGTAATTAACCATTGTAAATTTTGTCTGTTCATGACGCTGCCATCTTGGATTTATGCAAATTAATCAATTTGAATAGGTATAGGCCTATGTACAATGATTAAGCAGTGATATTTCATGATTGTAACACCACAGATCCATACAAAAAACGCTGGACTTACTGTAACACTTACCTTGTCTTTGTCCTTCTTGACTGATGTCTTAACTTGGAGCTTTTGGCGGCCATTTTAAATTTATGCTAATTAGGTCAATTCAAAAGGGGTTGATTATGGTTCCAATGAATAGCTTGGTATCAAAAACCCATACATAGACACCAAAACCAACTTCATATCAGACTTACTTTTAAAGTTAGACCAATTTAACCAAATTTGGTTAATGCCGCTTTTTGGGGGTAGGGGTAACTTTTGTTGACATTTGACCCCCCTCTCACTATACAATACCCTGGATCATAAATATGATGCATGGAGTTATCAGCCGACTTAATAAGGAAACTTCTGACCAATTTTGGTTGCTTTATCTACAAAATTGGGTGTCTGAGGGGTGATCAAATTTTGAGCGACTTTCAAACTGAAAGTGATTTTTGGGCAAAATTTCACTAAATAGCGTATTTTTTGCTGAAAAAGAAGCTTTATGGTATTGAATCATGCTAAAAATGTGTTAGTTATATCTAAACTTGATAAATAAATGTTACATTTGAATCTAATGCTGCCTACCCTTGACATTTGCTATTTTGGCCGATTGGCGTCCAGGCGTAATCATGTATTAGGCTGTGCAAAAAAAAACGTACTTGATCTGGGAGTGTTACCCAAACTTTTTCCAAGGGTCTCAACATACAGAACAGGAAAATACCAAGTTTTGCTGTAAAAGAGAGATGTACACAGATGTATGAGGTGATTGATAGTTCCATAATAACGCCACACGTTCCGACATGCTTGTGGCGCTGTGGCACAGTGCTCTACAATGACATTGATAACATTTAATTTGTTAAAATTAAAGTCATGGAACAAGAAGCAGGGTATAAATCCTATAATTTGGAAGGTTATCTTGAATATGACGTAAACTTGCAAAAATACCACAGTTACACTTCAAATTCAGCGTATAGGATAAAAAGATGGGAGATAAAAACATGCCTGAGGGGGCGAATACATGAATTACAGAATTCAGTGTACATGTATTTTATAGGTATGTGTACGTTTGAACTGAAATACCGATACATCAATATTTATCAACATCAAGTAATCATGACTTTTTGCTGACATGAAATATGGCACATATAAACAATCATTTAACAACCAACTTGAGTAAATATATTTTCTACAAAAAATAGCTCTCTCATATTAAGAATATAAATGTACAAGCTTGACCAGCACCTTATGGACCAGGACATGTTTTTTTTTTAGCATGAACCTCCTTTATGAATCTATAAGTGTATATCAGCATAATTCCATCTGAATATTAAAATGACATATTGAAACAGGAGGTTGATCAAACCGTCCTACTGCTAAATTACAATCTAGAATGTTGAGTGCAAAAAAAAAGAAAAAAAAGGCCCCCGACTAACCTGAACTTTTGTCATTTTCCCATAATGCAAACCGCCAGACAACTATCATTTCCCATAACCCAAATACCACGACTTTCGTAATTTCCTGTAATTCAAATCCCCAATTTGAGTCACCCCTGTCTCCCACCCCCCGCCTCCTACACACCCTCCCCTTCAACTGTCATTTCTCATTACCCTTAATAGTTCATTTCTCTTCAGCATGGGACACCAGCAGTCTGGGTTTTCAGGAGAGATTACACTTTCTGATTCCAATTTGCACATACTAAATCAGTCAGATTTAACATGGCAGAGTGTACTCCCGGTTTTATGAAAAGCGGACTTTTCACACCCAGATCTCCACATATGATCAAATTTATTAGAGCAGGAAGTTGACCAAGGTGGTTGAAAATCTATGCAGATGATCATTCCTTTGTTATTTCCTTGATTATCGGGGTGATAAAATTATTTAGGTCTGACGTTTGGGAGTGGTCACCATAGTGTTAGAGGCGTATGAACAATTGACCATACATGTAGGCCCTAACTAGTGCTCAGGAAATATTTCACTTCAGTGATCAAATAATTTGATCATTTATTTGTACCAGTGGCATCCAAGGGCATATCCAAATATTACACATGGTCAAGAAGCCTCCCACAGTAATAGTAAAATCAAGATACAATATCTCGTGTCAACCTGTCGCCCAAACAATCGCACTCTTAACTTTGCTGATTGTTCATCAGCAGTGGTGTTTGTATTGTATGCATGCAATTGTAATAATTTATTATTATGCAGATACATGTACATTTTATACCAGTGTATATAAATTAGACCATGTAACCTTGGCATGCCCCTGGTAAATGTATCACAGAGTACGACATGCCTGTGATATTACTCAATACTGGCCTTTTAGGGGCCAAAATAATGCGTGTCTTGACACATGTGGGGTTTTGTTCTGCGGTGACAAGTAAAAAAAACAAAACATCACTTGACACAAAAAAAATTTAAGAAACTTTTCAACTCCTGCATTTTGACCTGAAAAATTCATCCAAATTTATAAATAGACAGATATCACTGAGGACGTTAAAATTCTGAAAATTGGAAAAAATCTGTTCACAATATTGTAGTCCGATACTTCCTTTCATGGTAAATTTGGGTAAAGTGATATTCACATTTAGTCGAGTATAAGTTTATTTAACATGCACATTGGAATAAAACCTTCTTAAAATCCTGGAAAACATTTTTTAAAAGACTAATTTCTCACACGGACAGTTTAATCAGGATGTGATTAACAAGTGAATGAAATAAACAGCCATAAACAAACAAAGTTCTTTCTCACAACCGAGAATCCCACGGGTGCCCCAGTTAGTCCGCCTCTTGTAACAAGCCGTCTGAGGAGCTGAAGCCCATTCTTACCATGACATGGGGTGTGCACGACTACATCCCAGGTCAACCCCAGGTGTCCCACGGCTGGGCGACCCAGAGTGCTGGTGTTTTGGGATGATACAGGCAGTGTGATACATGTACCTCCTGGACTCGGTTTCTCAGTATTCCAAATGCAAAGCCTGTACAGTACAGGATGGTCTGTCAGAAAAAACTTGCCAATTTATATGCCGGAGATTATGATGAAATATGTGTGGCATTCATTATGAGTTCGAGCTGTGGCACATTTCCAGACTGAGGTAAATTTGCACTTTGTGGCACATTTTCAGTCTGTGCAACATCTCTCTTCGCTGATACTTCTGCAGCGTGTGACACATGTATAGCCATCGGCCCACATGGAGCAGGTGGTGGCCCACATGGAGCTGGTGGTGGCTCATTCGCAGCAGTTGGTGGCACATTTTGATCACTGGGCAGCTCAGGCAGTGGCACATCTCCAGCCTGTGGCATGTTGACATAGGGAGGGCCGCCACGAGACATGCATGGATGTGGCACATTCTGATAGTACGGGTCATTGTCTTTGACGTTCATATAGGAGGGTTCATCTCCTTGATAATGTTCCATCGGCTCCCGATCATGCTGGCGGAAGACAGGCTGACCGTTCACATTTCTGTCCCGTTCCCATAGTCGGAGTGTCGAAACGAGAGGGAAGCCTAAATCAACCATCTCGTGGTTGTAGGAACATAGTTTCCCGTCCAGTCTGTACTGCAGATTCACTGTTAATTCCAGTCTCTCCTGGTGAAAGAACAGGCAAAAAATGTATATTTGTAATGTGGAAAAATGAACATCAATTCAGCAAAGTGAGCGAAGGTGGCAGCCGGACAGCTAATATCAAGAGGCGAGCCCATGGACGTGATTCCTCATACAACCTATTCCGAGCTTCCTGTATCCCTTCAATCATATGACAAGTAATTTCTGACAGATTGTCTGGATAGGGTCAGAGAGTTCTCTCCCCTAAAAAGGTTTTTTTTTGTGTTTGACCATGGATTTGTGCAATCACATCGAAGTAAAAATTATTTTAAAACAATATTCGTCCATTCTGCAACAGTTAACTCACATATATTTAAATGAATAATGTCCCTTCATTGTCAGCCCAATTCTAACGAGATCTATTATTTGCCTGTTTTAGCACTTTTACATGTAACATCTACCTCATTCCAAAGGGAAAACGGGGTCAGCTGTGGTTTTGTAAAAACATACACAATGAAGGCGCAGTTATTAACGCTGTAACAGGTGAAGAATGAAAAGGATTATGTCAAAATTGAGCTAATCATGAAGGGAAAATATTCATTAATGCATATATGTGAGTTTATGTGTTGTAGAACGCATAATTTAATTTTTACTGGGATGAGGTCACACAACCCCGTGATTGCACAAAAATTTGCTTTTTGGGGGAGAGAACTCTCTGACCCCAGCCAGATATAAATCAGACAGACATTATCTGTCATGTTAGGGAACGGGGTTAGGGGATGCTTGGACTACATACATTCTAGCAATAAACACTTGGAATAAATAGAAAGTGGCAGGAAACTGTAAGCTCAATTGAGTTTTCCAACCACAATGATCATGCTCGGTGTTGTGTTGCATCAGTGAAGATCTCGTTTAAAGGTGAACTGCAAAGCTTTTAATTTTATCTAAATTGTTGCTTAAATAGATCTTGTCTTATGTGACATAACTATTATACGTTTTTGGGGCAAATATAGTTTGCAAAATTGTACTAATAACAATATTTAAGTTATCCTGTTATAAATCCATCTTGAAAACTTGCATCGCTTGTCTTTCTTGGTTTGTAGAACGTTATGACGTTATAATGGTCCCCTTCATTCAAGTTTTATTCAAATGTGACGTCATGCTACGTCGGATGAATGAACGAGGACCACTATAACGTCATGACGTTCCAAAAACAATGGGAGGCAAGCGATGACGTTTTTAAAAGTTCTGGCTCTCGGTATAAGTTTTGACTTTTCATATACCCAAAATAAAACAATAACCCATAGAACTATTACCACACATAATTTCAACAACTGTAGAAGTTCCTTTTTTATGACATTTTAACACAACATTGGAAAGCTTTTCAGTTCACCTTTAACGTTTTCAGCAGTTCTTCAACAGCAGTTCTTGGGAAATCCCAGGCATGGGATTATATAAGCTGGTTATTTTAAATTTAATAGTAAAAACTCCAGATTGAAGTGTGCTAGTTTGAGGTGTGTGCGAGGTGTGGAGGTGTGATAGAATGCCTCAAATCAGTCATCCTCGCGAACCAGTGTATCGATCGACCTGTTAGGATCGATACACTGACATGGTTAGTTATCCATACGAGTTCGGGATATAAATAGATCAAGGGGTTTCCTCTACATCAAACCAATCAGTGAATGCGCTAAGCTAGCTGATTACGCCAATCCACTTCACGGTATGAAATAGGACAGGTTTGAATTTCATTGCTGGCGAAACTATTTTAAATTTGGGCTTTAATTGACATCGGAAGTCAAAGCAAAAACCGCAGGCTTGGGATACCGACAAGCTAATTCGAAACAACCGCGGGGGATGAAATGTACAAGATTGTATAATAGAGGCATCAACCGCCAAGAACTCATTCGAATCAACAAAAATGTGCAGGTAAACCCTCTTGTGAGGATTTAGGATTTACCTGGACTTGTGAAGATGCAAATCAGCATGGTTGTCATCATGGTACATGGTAATATATTCTTAAATCATCCAAAAAGAATTTTGAAACACAATGTATGAACAATATATTTTTTGACTGGAAAATCATACTCGTGTTTTAAGTAGAGCTTCAGTGACACTGGATGTAATATGCCTTGAAAAGATGAGTGAGTGAATAGGGTTTAATGTCGCTTTCAACATTTTTTTTCAGCTAGATCACGGCAGGGAAGTAAAGGGATGGGAGGGGGAGAGGCAGGGGTACATACTTGTAACAGAGCAGATCTATTGCTGCCATTTAGAAATATCATGCCGTATGCAGAAATGATACCCCATTCATTCACATTATACTGACACTGAGCGAATCAGTCCTTGCTCTATCCTCTTGATACTGAGTGTAAGCGAGGAAGCCATAAATTCCATTTTTTGAGTCTTTGGTATGACCCGGCCTGGGAGGCTGATGCTCTATCCATTAGGCCACCGCAGTGCGGTTGAAAAATTTAAAGCTTCCGGGTGTACGAACCCTGAACAGAAGTGGTGAGGCTTCAAATTGAGGTCGTTGGCACCCGACATCTCCACCTCGACTACAAATGCCCATACCTATTTTAGGTGCATACTAACCCTGAGTTTCTGTATGTCTTGAATGATCGTCTTCGTCTGTACCTGCGGGGAGTGTGCTATCTGCTTCACTGTCATGACCGATAACGTCTGCAAAATTAGACATCTTGTTACAAAATGGAATAGTAGATCTGGCTGTTTTTGGAAGGTCAAGGCCACAAAAAACTGAGTGAAATTCCAAGTGACTTTGACTGGTGCATCACAAAAATAATGTTAATGTTAGTAGAATTATGAAAAAATTGCACAGAAAACAATAAAGGAGGTATGAGGATTACATGAACTGGATATTGTAGAATCCTCCACTTGCACAAAATTCAAGTCAATCCTTTATCAGAGAGCTGAGTTGATAGCAGTGGCTGCTGCACTGACAGGCAGTTTGCACAGCGGTTCATTCATTCTGTCTCTTCCCTATCTCTTTAGCCTAGAAAATATTTTTAATCAATGATAACTTGACTATTTTCAACCTGAAGTTGCCAGAATTATCGTAGCTGTAAGCATGATGGTCTTTTTTTTTCGGAATAGTAAGATAATTTCATTCATATTTTAATCATAGTTACACCAGTATCAACAGTTAATATGAAGCTGCACATCTGAAAACCCCTCGGCTCTGGGCGCCAGTCATTCAAAATGTATTCAATTTGAACCAAGATGTCAGGAACACCAACCACTCAAGTGACAAATATGCAGATTATCAAAACATTTGCAATTAGAAATGGCCCCAAAGGTTTCCGTCCAATCAGAGAAACCGGTATTTATTACATATGTCTCTGGATGCATCGATGATGTACACTGAATTTTACATTGAGCACTTTAATGGTTTCAGTGATAGAAATCATTGATGATTTTGCATGAATTAAAGATGGCCGCCCATCCTTCCCGCCACTCAGAGTTACTGATGTGGTTATTCATTGCAAGCCTCTTGATACATCGATGCTGTGTACCAAGTTTCGCAAATGGTATCAGAGATATGAATGTGCTTGCCAAGTTTGGTGTGCCTATGGGAAGTCGATCTAAAGATATCTTGATAATGAGAAAGCTGTGATGGTTTCGCATAAATTAAAGATGGCTGCCAAAGCTTCCAACCAATCGGGTCCAGATTCAATGGGGTTGTGGGTCACTCGATAGGGATGTGCACTGTTAGTTTGGTGTGCCTAGGGTAAGTCAGTCTAAAGATATCTTGGTAATGAGAAAGGTGTGACGGACGGACGGATGGACAGACATGACAACGGGCCAAATTGGGTAAAAATCCAACCCTAGGTTTGTGCAAGTCACAGATTGGGGAAGCCGTCTGAAAGATATATGAATACAAATGATATTTCTTACCGGGGGTAGATTAATGACCCAGGCGATACAGTCTTTGGTTACCCCTGGATCCTTGACAGTCAGGAATATGGAAAGTACATTGGAGAAGTCGGCTTGATATCTGATCTCCACATCGATGCCGAGATGTTTCACGGAGATGATCTGTGGTTTCGGCTTAGCTGTGGAGACGAGAGAAGGGATGATCAAATGGACAAATCCACTAATTTTTCAGATTCCATTGGTTTTTCCCCATGGACTGGTAGTACACTTTGTTGTAGTGCAAGAATGATATTCAACTCATATGAACTTAAAAAATTCCGTATCACGAAGACGTACATGTTTATAAACCTTTTTTCATCGTGTCCTTAGACACACACGCTCTAAGTTTATACAAAGAGTCAACAGTGATATGCACTCACCATGAGCACCTTGCCATCGCATGTGCCGTTTCGAGAATGCCTCTGTATGTCCAGTGTAGTGGATCTTGTCAGAGAAGGATCGTTGAGTTTCAACGAGGTTTGTCTTGACTTCTGGGATCTGACAGCTCCCCAATATGGGATCCCGTAATTTCGGATCAGCATTGACCTCTGTAATTGACAGAGAGAAGTGATGAAGACATATTTAGTTTGTCATTCAGAATGTGATCGTATGAGAGAATTTTCTTTATTTTGGGATTAAACTATTTTAGTATAGCATGGATTCTGATGCTGAAAATGGGAGGAGTCCCATGCGGAATTCGAACCAGTGATCACCAGATTAGGGCACCTAATCGCCAGCACTATATGTCGGCGATCTAAACCACTCGGCCAACGAGCCTCCCACAAAAAATAGGAGGTAGAAGACCGGTAGTCTTGAAAGCGAACATACAGTACACCTCTGATGTCCATAATAGCTCATGTATCCAGCTATGTCAATACGGTCATCAGAGGGGTTCTGTATGTTCGCTTTCAATACTACTGGTCTGCTACCTCCCACTTTCGTGGGGGGTGGGGGGATTGGCCAAGTGGTTTAGATCGCTGATATGTAGTGCTGGCGAATAGGTGCCTTACCCTGGTGCTCGATGATTCAAATCCTGCATGGGACTCGACCAATTTTCAGCATTAGAATCTATGCTACACTAAGACCGTGCAATCCCAAAATAACGAAAATACTGCTAGAAGGAATAACCCAAATATCATCATAGTGATAACTGACATAGTTTTCAGCAGCTCTCAATGCCTTTTTGTTTCAGAGCAATTCTGCAACCTCCAACACCCCTTCCCCCCCCCACCCCCCGCCCCCCAATTAAACTCACCTTCACGGACAGCAGCGAATACAGCCTCTATAGACTTCCTCTTACACAGATGTCTCTGAAGGTACTTAACGAGAATTCCGTTTGGTTCAGGTAGAGGAACACGTCCTGTGTGGTTCATTTCATACTCGTACGCTCTCATGTTTTGAGTGCTGAAAACAGTCAAAACAGAGTTATAATGATAATATGTATGCACGTCGTCCCTCTAAGATCTATTACAATGGGAAGATAACTAAGGATTCTTTCATTTGGCAGGCCATGGATCCGCCTTTCGGACACCAACGGCGTAATATCTTCAACCCAAATCACTATATTTTCTGAAAGAGCAGGACTAAGCCAAGACACAGCACTGATATGAAAATTGAAGCTTGAACTTTCTCATCCTGAAGTAGAAAAATGGTGAAAATTCAGCTCAATTTCCAGAAAAATCAGAGCGATTCGAATTTAATCTCTCTCTCGTGTTCTCAAATTCGGTGCCAACCTGATGAAAAGGGCATTTGTATGCCTCTGCCTGCAGAACCGGTGAATGAAGCCTAACTGAATTATGGCAGTTTTTAATTAAGGTTTTTGTTCAGTTCAATAGAGGCTATAACGAAGGAGCATTATAATTTGTTGTTAGAATACAGATAAAAAAAAAATCCTTGAAGACCAACTCATGATAACTAGTATCTTTTAGCACATGGTCTTATACCATACTGGAATACATGAACTCTTGGTAATTTTGACAACATTCAATATATCATTTCATAAATAGGATATGTACATTGCCTAACCCAATTAAAGATGTCTAGAATGTTTTCGAAGCATCCATTGATTGAAAACTGGGGGACTAAAGTTGACTACACAAGAACATGGACTCTATACTGGAATACATGGAATAGATACAGAACATCAAGTCCAAAATGTCATAAATATGACAAAACTTAATATTTCATCTCATAAATATGACCAGCATATCTTCAAACCATGTTAAACATGTCTACGAAGTTTCATTGTTCTGAAGAAAACAGTGGGAGTAGTTGATTGCACATGGGGAGTATGATGGACAGACAGTCGAATGGACAGACAGCCAAACAGAAGGACCAAACACTATATGCAGATAAATAAAAAGGTGAAACAAATTCGGGGGTTGACCTACACGTTTTCTGTCAGATTGTTTTGCAGTAGTTTGAGTTATGATTTTTATGCACAGCCAGGGGCCATAACTGAGACAGACTAAATATACTCTGTGCTGAGCCCGATCATTAGTTATTTTTTCAAACAAAACTATTTCAGAATTCTTGTGGAAGTCTGAAATCAGTCAATTGGCTGAAAATTCTCATGCCTGTTCAATTGATTAGTCTTAAGGATGTCCTCTGCTCGTAAATGAAAGTAATTAACTTTTTCAATAATGTGTGTTGTTGCATCCATAATTGTGTAATATGAGAAAAAAAAAACAAGGAAAAAATATAGGTTGCTGTGCATTTTTTAGCTGCAGGCAACATTAAGTGGACTGATCCATGCTCAATTTGATAACCCAGAAAACATAGGGAATAACCCTAGTTTTGAAGCATATTCATGAAAAATTCATATAAATAGTATTTAACTTTTTCTTATATTCTAACTGTTTACAGATAATCACAATGACTATCAAAATTTATCAAATTGGATGGATGTTGCTGTGCAAAATTCTCAGAAGGCTTTTAAAGGAAATCCCTATCTCTTAACCTAGGAAAGGGAGATAACCCAACCGACAAAATGGCCGCCAAAGCCAAAAATCACCAGCGCACATTCATAATACAATTTGACAGTTTGGATTTGAAATATCTAAAAGTGCACATAGCAGTCCTTTAACGGTTCTACCAAATAGTCCACACACCCCATATTGTTTTTATGCTGAATTGTTGTAAAGGGTTATATTTGACATTTAATAGCAGTTTACTGTTGTTCAGAATGGTCGAATTTAAAAAAATGAACTTGAAAGCTGGCATTTCCACACATGTCTGGAATGGCGAAGGCCGTGACCTGCTGTCTCATGATGTCGGAGTCTGATTACGATCGTTCATAGCAAGCAACCATTGTAACGCCAACTACATCACTAAGCTAAAATGTAATACCTTTGTTGACGTCATCCTGATATCGTCATATTGAATTGTTGCGCAACGTGCCTAAAAATAGGAAGTCTGACACCACAGACTAGTAAATACTGTACCACGTGATCGTAATTAGACTGACGTCATGGGTCAAAGGTTACGGCTTCAATGCGTTTTTCACACCATCTTTTTTTATTGCGTTAAAAACGCGAATTTGATGTCATTTTTCATGGAAAAAAATATGAACTTGTTCTTTATACAGCTTATCTGTTTGTTTTCATGCAAAGTGTGCAGTGGATATTTGCTAGAACCGCTAAGGAACATTTTAGAAGCTAGGAACTACAATGAATGCTCCTTTAATCTGCCATTTTCAATATGTGCAGTGGGCAGGGAGTCGTGACCCTGCAAATTTCTGGGTAGTCAAATTTTGCAGCTATATTTCTAACCTGAGATACTTGACATTTTTGGCCAAAAATAGATCGGTAATTTGATGCATATCAAATTTATACCAGTTATCACTGTTTAATAACATACATACACATTGCATCATGAAAAATGAAAATTAACTATGTACCCAGAAATTCGCAGGTGCGGCTCCTATCACTTATTAGAGCATTTACTGCAAACAAGAAGAACATTACAACGCCTCCATTAATTCGGAATCGGATGTGATGTTTTGAGTGAGTAAGTAGGATTTAACGTCGTTCAACATTTTTTTCAGTCGTATCACGATGGTGCCACCATGCACCACAACACAAGAGTACAGTTCCTATTATCCTGGACACTGATCAGCCCAGCCAGTTCAGCACCCGGTCACTCATCCAAATATTGACAGAGCTTAATTTCGGTGATCTGATGAGAACCAGTTTGTCCAACGTGATACGCCGTACTCGTAATGTTTGAGTGACGTTCAGGTTCAAGCTGTGTTTTTCAAGCCATAGGGACTGGGAAACAACCCAAAAAGTAGAGAATATATATTTGCAAGCATGTCAGGAAGGGAGAGGTCATTAAGAAAGAAAATCTATTCAGATACTGAGTCAATAAGCAAGGTGTCCACAGGAACACATATGCCCTGCCAAGCATGAAGCTCAAGATTACATGTGGTCGATGGCTATTAAGAAGCACATAAACAAATTAACTGCTAAATTCAATTATGTCTCAGATGCATGTACGTGTTTTGCACAAAATCAAATACCGGTACACACATGTTTAATGATTTTTATTTAGGGGAGACAAATCTTTCTGATATGTTAAACTGTCCGAGCTGCCCCCCTCGCTTCGACTTGCTAATTGGCATGTCATATTTCAAACCCCTTACAGCTGGAAGATAAAAAATTATCACTGTATATCTTTACCTGAACCATGCAAAAGTACTGACAACCCCTCTGCCTTGATTGAATAAAAATAGGGTCTTGTTCAAGGAACAAGTAATTGGGTCTTGGTCAAGGAACAAGTAATAGCGTCTTGTTCAAGGAACAAGTAATAGGGTCTTGGTCAAGTAATTGGTGGCAATAAGCAATTGGTGATGATTTTCAATATGCTTCTGTACCGTACCACAAGCAAATTCAAGTGTGATAAAAATTTGAAGCTCCCAGGCAATCATTCTTGAGATATGATGGTAATGAGAAAACAGACAGGTGGACAAATGTACATGATGAAAATACCCCCTAAAGCCAATTAAAGTAATAACCCAAGACCACCTGTGTGTCTGGTGTAATTTCAGTAAGCCTTGGTAACAAAAAGCATTTGATGATAAATGAACCAACTCTGAACTGGTGACCCGGAAATTTTTTTTGTCAATCTGATCGATTCTCAACATCTGTTAATGCTTTTTCGCAACCATATGCACATGTGAGCCAAGTTTGCGGTTCCTAAAGATAGTCATTCTTGAGATATGGTGGTAACGAGAAGGCAGACAGACGTACCCTTACTGAAATCTACAGGTGGCGGCAAGGTTGCAGTAAGTTTGCGGCAAGCTTGCAGCAATCTGAACAGTGTGCCAGAACTGTTGGAGTATATCGCTAGCAGCAACCCCAATTGGTGATTCCATAGTGTGCCAATACTGGCAAACAGTGTGCGCACAGTATGCCAGAACAAGACAAGAGTGTGCTGCTAGCAGCGCACAGAAGGTATGCCAGAGACAAACTGTTTGCCACTAGCAGCACACAGTACGCAAAGAATGTGCCAGAACGAGAGTATGCCGCTACCGGCACACTCTGCATGGAATGTGCAGTTATGAAGATTTGCCAGCTCTTATTAGTTAACCCAATATCCAGGTCTGGGAACTTTTGACCCCAACATTTTCAAACTGTATGGGAAACTATCCCGACTGTATGAGCGAACGAATACATCACAGAAGGAACTATACAGAATAGGGGTACCACACTGTTCCACATAGTTTGAAGTTGTAGTTATTAGTGGAATGTTCTCAGAATGAACAAGTAATTCTGAGACAAGTGTCATTGCAGGATTCTAATGTACATGGAATACTAACCTTCCCTATCTATGGACTACTTTATGGTGCACATGAATACATATGTAATTTGGTTCAGGACTTTCAAACTTTGGCAGCTGAAGATATGGAGCAGAGAAAACATGTTTTGCAACCATCTTCAGTTGTTTCTGATAATTATGCTTTTTGCATAATTTATGCAATTTGCTGCTTTCCTGGTCATACATACAACAGTTTGTGTTGGTAAGTCTGTTTGAATACAAAGTAACAGTTCTATTATGGTTCAGGTCAGTCCAGTGATTTTTGTAGACAACTTATAGTTTGCTCTGTCATGTACATGTTGAGTAACCATTGTGTTTCCTTTATTCATTAGTCTAGGGAAGTACATGCACTTTTGCATAAAATTGTTAGTTTTATTTATCTCTAATCTGCAGGGGTTATTCTTGACAAAAGTTTTTCATCTACTCAATTTCTGAATTTAATAAAACTCAATTTTTTTCGCGCGCCTTTGGCGCGCTAAATAATGCCTAAAACTCAATTTTTCCCGATTTTCATCGAATGAAGTATGAAAACTCAATTTTTCCCAATTTTCATCGAATGAAGTGCGAAAACTCAATTTTTAGTGCCTATTCATCTTAGAAATAGGAATAGCATGCAAAAAAAATACATGCAATACCCCAAAAAAAAAGAGATTGTGTACGGGCGTTTCAGAGGTATATTTCTTCCAGTGTAAATCTAAATGATGAAAAATTCTTCTGTGCTTGAAAACAGCTGATGCATACACAGGTTTGCAGTATGCATCTCAAATGTCAGTTGTATGGCCAACATTTTGGTTGGCTTTCAGAAAAATGAAAATAAAATGCGCCCTCCATCACGTTTTTTTCACCCCCTCTACAACATTGTGTTGTTGTTGTTGCGCAGCAATACCGAACCGACGTGTTGTGAAAATCAAAGTTCTTGTCTCGCATTTTCGATTACATAATCTATTACAAAATCTATTCATGGAGACACTTTACATTTCTTGACATCTGGCAGCTCTACATATATCATCCCGCCTACTTTCACTTTCAGCGACGTGCAAATGCCTGCGTCTGTCTCCCCATTTACTGGAGTTTATTATTGATCATCGACGAGGAGTCAAACTGTATGAATGTCTCCATGCATAGATCTTTATTCAGTTCTTTATTTTTCTAAGTTCAGTTTTTCAGCATTTTAACTGTTACGCTGCGGCGAGTCGTTCAAACGTCTCTCGTCTTTCTATACGAAAAATGCGACGAGCCTTTGCTTCTGCCAATGCGAGTACAGCGATGTACCATTCTGAAATCGCCTTTTTCAAATTTACCAAGCATGAAACTCGATAAAAACCATACATATATATGGCAAGCCGTTTTGGTATTTATTCATTTATTTTTGATATCAAAAATTCTTTTTTTGATATCGAAAATTCTTTTTTTGATATCAAAAATAAAGGAATAAATACCAAAACGGCTTGCCATACATATATTGTTAGCTAAGCCTGATTTGATTTCTTGAATGTAAACTTGATATTCTGTCTCAGAATAACGAAGTCGGGAGGAAGAAATAAAAATGAAAAATAAAAAAAAACACCAACGGAGATTTCCATAAAACGTTGTCGAGAAGCCGCCCAGAAAATATAAAATACTCACAGAAAACCCCTTCAAAATATATGATTCTTTGGTATAGTTGAAGTACAGAAGCTCAGTTTATATTTCCAAAGTGCGGGTTTCGATTAAATCCGCTAAACAAACTTTATTTTGAAATTTCTTTCGAGCTTCTGCGCCACGTAATTTCGTTGCGATGAGATGAAAATGGCGTTTCCCTCAGATCAGCTTGACCCAGTTGAAGGGCTATGGCCAATGAGCGCTTCGATGTAGGTCACGTTACCCCGCTTGTCCAGTCAAGGTAACCGATACAGGATCGGCTGTTACCGTTACTAGAGAAATGGGAAAACACCCCTTGCAGTTTTTCGATGTTATCGTCTGTTTGATTGGCCATCGGTCGTAATCACGCATTCAATCAGAAACTACAAGGAATTCCCTTTCCAATGAAACGTCATACGCCCGCATGCAAAGTGGAACAAAACGTAGGCTGTGCGTATAACAACAACAACGCACACATCGGTCTTCCACCACGTGAGTGGAGTCTTTTCTTTCTTCTCGCGAGCTGTATTATCTTTGCATTTCGTTACAGAAACTCAATTTTATTGAAGGAAACTGTCCGAAAAATAAAATACCGATGAAAAACTGTCAAGAAACTGTCAAGAAAAACCCCTGAATCTGTGATAGACAGTTCAAGAAACATTCACTGAATTCAGGAAATAAACTGTTGGCACATAGTCTACAACAATTTGAGTAGAGTAATTCGTGCTATTTATGTGAAGGTCAGGATAATGTCATTCTGACCAACAAAATGACAATATTAATGAGCCCAGAAGGCTGCCAGAGGAGTGTGCCGAAAGGCTGCCAGAAGAGTGCGAAAGAGGCTGCTGGAAGAGTGTGCCAGAAGGTTGCCGGAAGAGTATGCCAGAAGGCTGCCGGAAGAGTGCGCCAGAAGGTTGCTGGAAGAGTGCGCTGGCTGGCTGCCGGAAGAGTGCGCCAGAAGGCTGCCAGAACAGTGCGCCGGAATACATAATCAGTACATCTGTACAGTGTGCCAGAAAGCTCATTTGCATGTGAAAAGTTTCCAGCACACTGCGCACGGTGAGAATGCCGGAAAGTGTGCCAGAAAAATACTATTTCGGTAAGGGTACGCACAGGATGACAATAGCCAAAAGCCAATTTTAGCAGTAGTCCATGATCCAGACGTATGTCTGGTGTAAGTTTAGTGAGTCTAGGCCTTATCAATCAGTCTAGATATTAGGGGGTAACAAGCACTAGGAATCATGGCGGACTTACTTTTTGTAAAAATACATCGTATCGATAGTCTTCATGTCATACTCGACATCGTACGCCATCATGCCTTGAGTTCTAGAACAGTTAAATCACAGTGATCATACATCGTTGCGGAATAGGTTCAAGTTTAATAAGCATATAGGCCTAAACATTCCTCAGATTTATGGTGATGGAAAGCAGCTGGTCACAAATTCACAAACTTTGACCCAGTGACCTGAAAAAAATGGGTCAATCTCATGGACTCTCAATATAGGCTTCTGCTCTATGCTGGTGAGACATGAGTTTGGTATGCCTAGGCAAAGTCGTTTTTGGGATATGGTGTAACAGCTGGTCACAAATTCACAAACTTTGACCCAGTGACCTAGAAAAAATGAGTCAATCTCATGGACACTCAATAGGCTGCTGCTCCATGCTAGCGAGATGTTAGTTTGGTATGCCTAGGCAATGCCATTCTTGAGATATGGTGTTAACGGTAAAATTGAGACAGAAAGGCATATGGATGACTGTACATGCTCACAATACATGGCGGTGTCTATGAAGCTATAAATGTATTTTCTTAGCCCAGTCCCTCTGCAATGCAATACATTACTACCCCACAAGCAAATTTGTATTCAATATTGGGATTGTGAATGGTTAAATGGTCGGGTCGTATTAACCCACATGTCTTGCTACTCTGGGTATATAAACGAGAGATCCTGAAGGATCATGGCGCCCACCATTGTCCGATAATTGTAAGATAATGACTAGAGGATCTTTTTGTCCATTGTTACTAAGAACAAACGATTGATTTGTAACTTTGTTTACAGAATTTCGAATCTGAGCGAAAAAGATCGGAAAAGGGACACTGAAAAACACCAAGATATAATCTAAGTTTCAGGAGTTCTAGAAACTGTACTTATGTCGGTTGTTATAGTACAAGAGAAATGAGCAAAGTTAGTCTGAAAGTGAATGTACAAGTACGGAGGATCCTTCGCCTTTGTTTTGTAGTATTTTTTTTTATTTATTTTTTTGCATGTGTCATCATTGGGTACTGGAAGCGAGGACCAATCTCTTTGACACTTTGGCAAGAGCTATGAAACATACTTAAGATTTTATAATTAGAAACGAATGCTAATGCTAGTTTGAGATATCTCTTTTAAGATGGTACAATACTTAATACTGAAGGGGTCCAGTCCGCGCAGTAATGTTGAAACTTGGAAAGTGCCTGAATCCTCATTACATTGTATCTCCCTTGGATCGAAACATGCAGTAGTCTACAGTTGTCGAGTTGTGACGTTGAGTCACAAGAGTGACGTCCCTTCATGTAGCCGATCCGCTGGCAGACAAAAGGGTTGAGTAGTTCACTTGCTACTGCATGGACTAAAGAAAACGGATTTAAAATTTGAAGAAATACATTTTAATTCCGAATTATTTGAACTCTTTGATATGGAAGGTGAAGGTATGGATATTCTCTGTAGTCAGTATATAGAATATGCCCCACCGTTTGATCCGCCGACTCTTGTGATGCAACGTCACAACTCGAGAACACCGTATTAATTTGAAGCGCAACTTGGATTTTCGAATCGGACCAAAAAAAGGTATCTTGCACCACTAGACCCCATGTGGGGCCTGTGTACCAAATTTCAGAAAGATCCATGAAATATTTCCTGAGAATTCACGATAACAATGTTTCAAGGGGAAATTCAAGATGGCCGCCTTGTGACCATATTGGATTTTCGATTCGGACCGAAAAAGATATCTTGCACAACTAGACCATAAGGGGAACCTGTGTACCAAATTTGAGAAAGATCCATGCAGTACTTCCTGAGAAATCACGATAACAAAGTTGCATGGGAAAATCCAAGATAGCCACCTGTTGGCCATATTGGATTTTCGAATCGGACCAGAAAAGGTATCTTGTAGTTCTTCACCTGTTTCTGCTGTGTTTCCGTGTCGTTTCCAGTACAGAAACCAGCAGAGCATTACGGTTTCCAACCAGTTTCCACTCCATTTCAGCCTGTAATCCAGTTAATTTCCTTTGTAGAAAAGGGGGTGGAAACTGGATGGAAACCTGATGGAAAATGGTAGTGCATCACCTGTTTCTGCTGTGATTCCGCTTAGTTTCCAGTGTGGAAACCAGCAAAGCGTTACTGTTTCCAACCAGTTTCCGCCTATAAACCAGTTGGTTTCCTGCGGAATCTTGGCGGAAACTGATTGGAAACTGTAACAAGTTCATATTGCGCACCCTGGATTCCGCTCCGTTTCCGCATTGGCACACATCAGTTTACGTAAGGTTTCCATCTTGTTTCTGACCAGTTTATAATTTGGAAACTTGGTCTGAAACAAGGCGGAAACTGGTTGGAAACCTTTTAAGCACGGTCTGTTTCCAAGCGGTTTCCGCTTATTTTCCGCACCGCTCATAGGTATTTCATGTTTCCAGCCTGTTTCCGCTCTGTTTCTATTGCGGAAACCAACAGAGTGTTACAGTTTCCAACCAGTTTCAATCCTGTTTCCGGCCCACTTTCCACATAATTTCCGCTGCGGAATCTTGGCGGAAACAGCTTGGGAACTGTAACACGTCCACTATTCCGCACCTCCGGAATCCTGGGTTCTGCTCAGTTTCCGCTTGGCATGCTCCATGGTTTCCGCCCAGTTTATGTCCAGTTTATAATTTGGAGACTTAGTCGGAAACTGGTTGGAAACCTTTTAAGCACGGTCTGTTTCCAACCTGTTTCCGCTCAGTTTCCGCTTGGCATGCTCCATGGTTTCCGCCCAGTTTCTGTCTTGTTTCTGTCCAGTTTACAATTTGGAAACTTAGTCGGAAACTAGGCGGAAACTGGTTGGAAACCTTTTAAGCACGGTCTGTTTCCAACCTGTTTCCGCACAGCTCTATTTGGATATTTCGTATTTCCAGCCCGTTTCCGCGCTGTTTCCAGTGCGGAAACCAGCAAAGTGTTACAGTTTCCAACCGGTTTCAATCCTGTTTCCGGCCCAGATTCCGCATAATTTCCGCTGCGGAATCTTGGCGGAAACAACTTGGAAACTGTAACACGTTCACTATTCCGCACCTCCGGAATCCTGGGTTCCGCCCAGTTTCCGCTTGGGGTGCTCCATGGTTTCCGTGCAGTTTCCATCTTGTATCTGTCCAGTTTACAATTTGGAAACTATGCGGAAACTGAGCGGAATCCGGTTGTTTCCACCCAGTTTCCGCCCTGTTTCCAAATTCGGAAACTGGCACATTTCACCCAGTGATTCACCTTCGTTTTTTTTTTTTTTTTTTTTTTTTCACGTGTCATCATTGGATACTGGAAGCGAAGACAAATCTCTTTGAAACTTTGGCATGAGCTATGAAACATACTTAAGATTTTATAATTAGGAACGAATGCTAATTCTGTTCTGTTTACTGGGCTAGTTTGAGATATCTCTTTTAAGATGCCATGCTTGAAAATAGTAGGATGGTAAAATACTTAATACTGAAGGGATCCGATCCGCGCAGTAATGTTGAAACTTCAAAAGTGCCTGAATCCTGATTATCTCCCTTGGGTCGAAACATGCAGTAGTCTACACTTGTCGAGTTGTGACGTTGCGTCACAAGAGTGACATCCCTTCATGTAGCCGACCCGCCGGCAAACGAAAGGATGGGGGCAGTTCACTTACAACTGCATGGACTAAAGAAAAGATTTAAAATTAAGAAATACATTTTAATTCCGAATTATTTGAACTTCTTGATATGGAAGGTGAAGATGTGGATATTCTCTATATAGTCAATATATAGAATATGCCCCATCATTTGATCTGCCGACTCTTGTGATGCAACATTACAAATCGGGAATACCGTATCAATTTGAAGAGTAACTTGGATTTTCGAATCGGACTAAAAAAGGTATCTTGCACAACTAGGCCCCATTTGGGACCTGTGCACCAAATTTCACAAAGATCCGTGAAATATTTCCTGAGAATTCACGATAATGTTTCAAGGGGAAATTCAAGATGGCCACCTGGCGGCCATATTGGATTTTCGAATCGGACCATAAAAGGGTATTTGCACAACTAGACCCCAAGGGGAACCTATGTACCAAATTTGCGAAAGATCCCTGCAGTACTTCTTGAGAAATCACGATAAAGTTTCATGGGGAAATCCAAGATGGCTGCCTGGTGGCCATATTGGATTTTCGAATCGGAAAAGGTATCTTGCACAACTAGACTCCAAGGGGAACCTGTGTACCAAATTTGAGAAAGATCCATGCAGTAGTTCCTGAGAAATCGCGATAACAAGATTTGGGGTAATCCAAGATGGCTGCCTGGTAGCCATATTGGATTTTCGAATCGGACCAGAAAAGGTATCTTGCACAACTAGGCCCCAAGGGGAACCTGGGTACCAAATTTGAGAAAGATCCATGCAGTAGTTCCTGAGAAATCGTGAGAACAAGGTTTCGACGGGAAATCCAAGATGGCTGCCTGGTGGCCATATTGGATTTTGGAATCGGACCAGAAAAGGTATCTTGCAAAACTAGACCCCAAGGGGAACCTGTGTACCAAATTTGAGAAAGATCCATTAAGTAGTTCCTGAGAAATCGCGATAACAAGAAATTGTTTACGGACGGACAACGGACCACGGACGAAAAGCGATTTGAAAAGCCCACCATCTGGTGATGGTGGGCTAAAAAGTTCCAACCATATAATAAAGTCAACTATCTGTGTGGAAAGAGGAACCATGACCAACTTACGTTGCGTAAAAATACACGGCATTGCCAGTTGGTCTGGGCTGGTATGTGGTCATCTGTCTGTTGGACTCCATTGGATTGCCAGAGCTAAAATGAAGAAAGACATACGTATGTATGCTTTAACGAACCTCTCTTGATATACATGAACAGTCAAGAAATAAATGAAATTTAGTAGAAAATGATTAATAAAATCAGCAAGTTTTCTCCACTATCTTTATCTGGTGATTAATTTACCATAAGGAAGGTCAGAATGAAAGTCACATGACATTTACTGCATGTAATCCACAGAAAAGGAATCAGGAAATAATTGCTGGACGTTTACTGCGGTAAAGTAAGTAGGATCACTGCCTTCGTGACTAAACTTAAGACTAACCCTTTTGAATCACGATCTATCCTACTTGTTTTACCGCAGTAAACAAGGAATTATTTCTATTCTGGTATTGCAAACAGCAGAACTGCTCAGATCTTTCATGCAAAGGAATATATTCTCATGTAATACAAACTAGCACCCCTATACCTAACAAAAGATGTGTTGGCCCATCTATTAATTGAAGAAGGCAACACCTGAAAGTCGCACACCTGAAATCGACACGCAGGGGACAAGTCAACACTACGGCTACCTGGGGCATGTTAAAATGCTCTTAATGTTGACGAGAGATCCTGAAGGATCTTGGCGCCCACCATTGTCCGATAATTGTAAGCTAATGACTAGAGGATATTTTTGTCCATTGTTACTAAGAACAAACGATTGATTTGTAATTTGGTTTACAGAATTCCGAATCTGAGTGAAAAAGATCGGAAAAGGGAGACTGAAAAACACCAAGATATAATCTAAGTTTCAGGAGTTTCAAGATTTCTAGAAACTGTACTTATGTCGGTTGTTATAATACAAGAGAATTGAGCAAAGTTAGTCTGAAAGTGAATGTACGGAGGATCCGTCACCTTTGTTTTGTAGTATTTTTTCATTTATTTTTTTGCACGTGTCATCATTGGGTACTGGAAGCGAGGACCAATCTCTTTGACACTTTGGCATGAGCTATGAAACATACTTAAGATTTTATAATTAGGAACGAATGCTAATTCTGTTCTGTTTACTGGGCTAGTTTGAGATATCTCTTTAAAGATACCATGCTCGAAAATAGTAAGATGGTACAATACTTAATACTGAAGGGATCCGGTCCGCGCAGTAATGTTGAAACTTCAAAAGTGCCTGAATCCTGATTATCTCCTTTGGATCGAAACATGCAGTAGTCTACAGTTGTCGAGTTGTGACATTGAGTCACAAGAGTGATGTCCCTTCATGTAGCCGACCCTCCGGCAGACGAAAGGGTGGAGCAGTTCACTTGCAACTGCATGGACTAAAGAAACTGATTTAAAATTTGAAGAAATACATTTTAATTCCGAATTATTTGAACTCCTTGATATGGAGGGTGAAGGTATGGATATTCTCTATAGTCAATATATAGAATATGCCCCATCATTTGATCTGCCGACTCTTGTGATGCAATGTCACAACTCGAGAATACTGTATTAATTTGAAGCGTAACTTGGATTTCGAATTCGACCAAAAAAGGTATCTTGCACTACTAGGACCCTTGTGGGACCTGTGTATCAAATTTCAGAAATATCCATGAAATATTTCCTGAGAATTCACGATAACAATGTTTCAAGGGGAAATTCAAGATGGCCGCCTTGTGGCCATATTGGATTTTCGAATCGGACCAAAAAAGGTATCTTGCACAACTAGATCCCAAGGGGAACCTGTATACCAAATGTGAGAAAGATCCATGTAGTAGTTCCTGAAAAATTGCGATAACAAGGTTTCGTGGGGAAATCCAAGATGGCTGCCTTGTGGTCATATTGGATTTTCGATTCGGACCGAAAAAGGTATCTTGCACAACTAGACCCTAAGGGGAACCTGTGTACCAAATTTGAAAAAGATCCATGCAGTACTTCCTGAGAAATGACGATAAAGTTTCATGGGGAAATCCAAGATGGCTGCCTGGTGGCCATATTGGATTTTCGAATCGGAACAAAAAAGGTATCTTGCACAACTAGACCCTAAGGGGAACCTGTGTACCAAATTTGAGAAACTAGACCCCAAGGGGAACCCCAAGGCTGCCTTCATGGGGAAACCTGTGTACCAAATTTGAGAAAGATCCATGCAGTACTTCCTGAGAAATCGCGATAACATGGTTTCATGGGGAAATCCAAGATGACTGCCTGGTGGCCATATTGGATTTTCGAATCGGACCAGAAAGGTATCTTGCACAACTAGATCCGAAAGGGAACCTGTGTACCAAATTTGAGAAAGATCCATGCAGTTGTTCCTGAGAAATCACGATAACAAGGTTTCATATTAGAGAAACCAAAGATGGCTGCCTGGTGGCCATATTGGATTTTCAAATCGGACCAAAAAGGGTATCTTGCACAACTAGACCCCAAGGGGAACCTGTGTACCAAATTTGAGAAAGATCCATGCAGTAGTTCCTGAGAAATCGCGATAACAAGGTTTCATGGGGAAATCCAAGATGGCTGCCTGGTGGCCATATTGGATTTTCGAATCGGACCAGAAAAGCTATCTTGCACAACTAGACCCCAAGGGGAACCTATGTACCAAATTTGAGAAAGTTCCATGCAGTAGTTCCTGAGAAATCGCGATAACAAGGTTTCATGGGGAAATCCAAGATGGCTGCCTGGTGGCCATATTGGATTTTCGAATCGGATCAAAAAAGGTATCTTGCACAACTAGACTCCAAGGGGAACCTGTGTACCAAATTTGAGAAAGATCCATAAAGCAGTTCCTGAGAAATCGCGATAACAAGAATTGTTTACGGACGGACGGACTGACTGACGGACGGACGGACGACGGACCACGGACGAAAAGCGATTTGAATAGCCCACCATCTGGTGATGGTGGGCTAAAATGACGAAAAACAATGTTGACATTTACCAATAAATTTCAAGAATATTCCAACTATAGCATGAATCTTGGATTTTTAAATGGATTATTGTTGTTCCGGTACTTCATCTACAATGGTCATCAGACCTCTCAAGTCATAATTTTGCCAAAGCGTGAGAATTGGGTATATCCAACCAGGACATACGAGCCCACCTCCAAGCCACAATGTGTATTTCTAGATGTCATTTCCTACAATTTCCCCCCCCCCTTTTTTTCCTATATGGAGGCTAGAAATGGATACTTTATAACAAAGTCTAGAAAAATTTCGAAATTTCGACTCCTTTTTTTGAAAACTGGAGCAATTTTGATTGATTCTTCGTTATTTTACTATGATTTCATGAAAATGCTCAGATGCGTGCGATTTTGATATAGTTGCACGAAAGCGTGAGACAGATGCCAAATGCATGAGTCTCATGCTGAATGCATGAGGGTTGATAGGTCTGGGCCATATCGCAGTACATGGATCTGCCTATACCCAACCTGGCACATGAAGAAAATCATGACGTTAAGCTATCTGCTCTGAACTGCTTATTAAGTGCCATCTATTGGAATCAGAAGGCACCTGGGCTTCCTTCTTTACATGTAATAATGTTATTTGGTAAAACACATGGGGTGTGGTAGAATTACTGGTATACAGGGTTCATACACCTTGAGGTTAAAAAAAAATTCTCGACTCTTCCATGACCAATTATTGGAATTTCGGTGACCTCAACACTGTCCACGAGTAATTTGTGCCATGAACTTTATGCAGGGCTTCATTAAGCTCCTTCACTCATACTGGACAAATCTGCATTTGTTCGACATACCCGTGCATGCGGCTGTCCTCTCATCATGACGGGACTGCCACAGTTTAGACTTATCCTTCAGTCTCAGCCAATGCTCACTAAATCTGCACTTCCCTGGTATCTCTTGGCCCTTAGCGTCGAAACTCGGCCAAAATGTTGACCATTAAGGTCAGTCATTTTCAATAGGCTTCTGACCCTTCACCAGATGCATATGTGCTGTGAATTTACCATACGCCTGGCTACAATCCTTCTTGAGATATCGTGTCTACAAGAAAGATTAACAGACGGATGGACAGACAGACGGACGAACTGCTGTCGACGACAATATCCTTCGGACCAAATTTGCCAGAGGGGTCAAAACCACAACACCACAATTTGATGGCGACAGTTTTGGATATGTAAATTAGCACAGATGTCAGGAGTGTGGGCCAATCGACTGTCGACAATATGACCCCTTTCTCGAGTCGATCCGTACAGGTCACAAAACATGAATATAAATGATATGGCGAGAGAAAGAGTCAAGAGTGTGGTTCAACTAATGGACAGCACAAGATTCGTTTCAATCCGGCGAAATTCGGTCAACAGAAAATACAATAACAACGCGGAGATGTTAATCACGGATGTTTGGATTATTTTTCGGCAATAAATTTCGCCCAATATCAGTTTTACTCATTTCTCCCCGACTTTCCATGACCTGGAATGAAATTCCCTGATTTTTAGGACCTGGAATGCAAATTTCTATTTTCCCTAACTATGCGAGGCCAGCTGGGTATAACAGAACATATTTTTGGTCAACTCTTTATAAAGCACAGAAAAAGTTTATTTACAGTACACGTGACTATGGTAATCCCTCTAATAATTCAATCGCCCTATCAAATTTCAACCGCTCCTAATTTTTTAGACAAATTTCAGTTGGTGATTCCAATAAATCTGATCACCCTCTCAAATCATTGAAATAACTGAGAAATAATGGGTTAAATGCATTATTTTGAACCATTTCATCGACTTCCTGTTCTAATAAATTTGATCACCCCCAAATTATATGGCGGGAAATTTCACTTCCTGTGATTGAATTATTAGAGGTATTACCATATACAATAATAAAACCTACTCATTATTTGATATTCGACAACAATCCAGGATCATACAGCAGATGGCTGGGTTTTGCTCTTGCATTCTGGCCAACACAAACTGGGCGCAGAGACAGTTCCTTGCAGTGAACCCGGTGGGCGCATCTTGGGGCACCAAGTAACACTGCCCATTCTCCTCAATGCCGTGTCCGCAGTAGTAGAACACCCCATACACCCCACTTCCCTCGGGGCGGTCACCAGCCAACAGATTACAGAACTCATTCACTGCCGCTTCCATTTCACCGAGGGTCAGATTGAGAAGTGACACGACTTTGAAGTCCATGGAGTGGAAGAGTTCTGCCAGGACTTGGACATCTGTTTTTGGAGCCTTGAGAGAGTCTGTACCGATGTAGTCATAATTTCCGATGAGAAGGGCGATTTTGTCCGTAGCTGTAAGAAATGATATATAAGCGAAATAAAATCGTTGAAATGTGATTTGAACCCCCAGTTCCTGGAGTTGTACATGTACCTCAAAGCCTCAATTGAGTCATGTTTATCATGGAGTTCTCTCCCCTTAATAAACAAGTGTTTTGTGAATATCTTAATTATTAATGTGCACATCAAGTTCCCCTACAAATTTGAACAAGAGCCCAAGGGGCTTCAATATACGCCCGTGTATCTGGAATTACATTGGTCCAAATTTCAAGGTTGTTTGATAGCTTCGATTCCAATTGGTAGCTACATTGTAGCCTACAATTTTGTGCTTCTGAGAATGTAACATATATAACATCTTATATTGAATGATAAACTAAAACGAGCTTAACTCTTGGTAACTAGTTGACCTTGAAGCAAGAGCCGAGAGCTCAAATATCCCACACTGAAATTGACACTATTCAAACACAAGAAAATAGTAGTTTTCCTGCAAATGGATTCCTTTCAGACGAGATAATTTTTCATGAAGGAAGAAGAAAGTGATGAAGTAAACCTTTGTTCTTGAGTTAATAAAGAGGTATGAAGTTCATAAAGGATCCCTCTCCCCATTAAATTACTAAATGTATGGTTGTTATTTCACAACAGTTGTAGCTGTTTCAAATATGAGACAGGATGAATGCCATATACATGTAGGGGAGAGAATATTCCAACCTAACACATATGGTCAGCTAAACTTCATTCAGTTTTGAAGGCCTGTGACCTTGACCTTGGACAAATTTATCTCAAAATGTATGGCTCCTCTTTGCCATGCGAGTGAGGTATACTCAAAGTTTTGTACCATTCCATACCTTGAAACTAGAGATATCGCATGGACAACAAATGTTAATGGATGAATGGACAGAACGCAACATCGCATTAGATGACCTCGTCTTCGACAGGCATATGAAAATGTGATTTCCTGATTTTGGGGTCATAGTTACCTTGACCTAAATTTTGGTACACGACACTTCGTCTTCCGTCAATGTATCAATGGACACAAAAAAAATCATGATTTTGTATGAATTTCAGGATTTTGGGGGTCACAGTGACCTTGACGTTCAGCCTTGACCTACAATTTGGAATGTGACACATCATGTCCCCCTAATGAATCTACGGACACAAAACAAAGTAATTTTCAAAGATTTTTTCATTTTAGAGTCACAGTGACAGTGACAAACCATCTCCCCGTAATTTCTCAATGGACACAAAAAATCATGATTTTTAACAATTTAACGATTTTGGGGTCACAGTGACCTTGACCTACATTTTGGTATGCGACACATCACGTCCCCATAATGTATCTACTGACACAAAAAAAATGTTATTTATAACAATTTCCTGATTTTGGGGTCACAGCGACCTTTGACCTTTCACCTTGATTCTGGTGTCAGTCATCTTGACTATTGACCTGCAGGCCTCGAAAATTGGTTCATTGACGTAACCGAAAAATCGGTTACGGTAATTTTGTCTTACGTAACCTATTGTTCGGTTACGATGTTAATTTTTACGTAACCAATTGGTTTCGCAAAACGGTTACGTAACTTTAACAGTGTGCCGTCAACCAGTACCGTACAACTCAACTCGGGAGTGATATAAGACTGTCCACAGCACGTGGTCAGCGACTGAACAGACAAATGGGTTAACATACGGGAATGGCACCCTAGACACCCTAGCGAAAGGAGCGGCGGAGATCGCAAGGAACTTACCCCAAGGAGAAAATAACACCACCACACAAGACATTACAAGAGCCAGCAGATTTCGGTCAACATACAAATGGCAGCGAAGATGGGATCTGAGTGACAGAGGCAGGCAGCTGTATCACATATGCCCCAAGATAAATCATCAAACAGTATTTGACCAGCCGGCAAGAAGCTGGTATGTGATCCTGGCACAACTGAGAACAGGATACTCATCGCTAAATGCCTACAAAGCTAATTTCGACCAAAATATATCACCTACATGCACCTGTGGAAGCTACGAAACGACTGAACATGTCCTGATCCACTGCCCAAACTACGAGGAAGCGCGTGAAAAAATGAGAGTCAAGGTTTTTAATGCAACCGGCCTGTCGGGAATTGACCTTTCGCTGCTGCTCGGCCGAGACAGTGAAGACCTCTCATTACAAACCCGTACAAAAATTACCAAATATCTGTGTGATTTCCTACATTCCACTGGATTATTCAGGACGGCCGATCCTGCCAGTGAAGAGAGCCCGTGATCCTGATCCGAACCCATCCAGTTTTAAGTACAGAGTGGTTTTTAATATTAGAGTTACAAGTTACCGGTGGAACTGTCTATTCCTTAAGAGTTTTTAGTGCCATGCGCACATGGATCAAGGATCAAGGAATGGGATTGTACACGTAAATCGCTTCCACCATTCATGATTGACTATTGTGACTGGCTGTATAATTCATTCACCATTTCCTTCTGATTCCATTAAAATCCTGATCGAAAAGTCTGAGAAGTTGAACACGCCGCCTGCAAATTTAGAGATGGCGGAAGTGACAACGAGTGTTAACCGCAAGCTCCGCGCTCCGAGATAATTCCTCCGCGATGAGCCCTGCATGCCACCTCTGCTGCTAGCTCTGTGCAGAGCTTCCCATGGAGCAATAACCTCGGAGCGAGGAGGCTTGCGGGTAACCCTTACATTCCAACACGTTCAAGTTTGATAATGCTGTTTACTGGCCGCTATTGGTTTATTACGCCCGCCCTGAACCGAGGATAGACAAAACAGTCTGCGCAAGCCATGCAAGCGGACAGACACATGCCTGCCACGTGGTAGTCTACAAATTCGATACAGACAGGGTCGAGTTTGTGACTTAGTTTCGCTTTTAAAACATACTGAAAGACACACGTCATGTGGTCAAAGTTTACACAGTGGACATGCAGACAGAGAAGATGTTGGGACTTTTGTTACCAGATCATATGTCCAAGAAGCGAATTCACGTAACCGATTTTTCGTTCTGGCCATTTCAGATTTGCGTAACCGACACGCGAACGATCGTTTCGTTCGCGCCAAATTTCGAGGCCTGGACCTGGATCTAAATTTTCGTACATGACAAAACGGCTACCCGTAATTTCTCAATGTATTAAAAAAATCATGATTTTTAACAATTTCATGATTTTGGGGTCACACTGACCTTGACCTTTGACCTTCACCTACATTTTGATATGTGACACATTGTGTCCCCCTAATGTATCTACTCACACAAAGAAATGTTATTTTCAATAATTTCCTGATTTTTGGGTCAGTGACCTTTGACCTTCAACCTTGACCTATATTTTGGTATGCGACACCTCATTTCCCCCTTTTGAATCCACTCATAAAAAATTAGAAATTTTTAATGATTTCCTGATTTTTCCGTCACACTGACCTTTGACCTCTGACCTCGACCTACATTTTGTATGCAACACATCGTTCTCCCCTAGGGCATCCACTCACCAAAAATTAGAACTGTAGATAGAAAACTGTCAATGATAAATGATTTCCTGATTTTAGGCAACAGTGACCTTTGACCTCTGACCTCGACCTCAATTTTGGTATGCGACACATCGTCTCTACCTAGCGTATCCACTCACAAAAAATTGCAACTGTGGATAGAAAACTGTCCCAGATATAGACCGGACACGAGGGACGGACAGACGCCCCGACGGACGGACGGACGGACACACGGACAGACGGACGGAAACCGCCATCACATAATACGTCCGCCTTTTGGCGGGCGTATAAAAAAACTACATATAAAGGCATAATTCAGGACTTGACCCATGACCTAACTGGCATTTGACCCAATTGTTTTAAATCGGTGTAAAAACTAGTACACATCTAATGTGAGATAAAACAAATCTGCATACATGAGCGTGAGACTCACAAAACCCCTCAGCTTCCCCCAAGCAATTGAGAAATATGCTGATGATGTGCAACATATTATGGCTATATTCCTACGAAGTAGGCTACAGATCGCAAATTGTCCGGTAATGAGTGAGTCAGTCCATCCGAATCCTTTCGTCGGCAAAATAAGGAGAACCGTTGACATCAGAACCATGATTTTTGGCATGAACGTGCATTAGGGCATTGTTACGAGCAAGTTCTGAGTTGACCGAATTCTGATTAAAATTTGATTTATAATTATTTTTTTTCTTATTTATTGATGGCTCAGCGAGTACACTGTCATGCCCATCGGGAAGCCTTGGCTGTATGTTTCACTGTATACACAGTGGTGGGATATGCCATCCGTAATTGTTTTTATGAAATAGGAAATGCTAATTTTCCATCATTTGTTAGTGCATTTATCTACACCGCTATGCCAGCCTTAATACACACAATTCAGTATATTGTTAATAGATACATGTAAACTGTGGCCTTTAACGTGTATCCTATTTCCCATCCAAACATTTCACTGACCACAGCAGGCTTCAAATTCAGGTCAGATTACTCACTGATGGTGAAATATCCTACATCAACCAATTAAGTCAGCGTGGTGCAATAACCCAGCAGAAGAAGGAAAGATGTGGTATCATCCTTCAGATTAGTCTGTGTGAGCGACAATGATAACAGTTTACTGAGGGCGAAACAAAGCCATGACGGCATGTTTAAAGGGTCTTCTTTTGGTAGAATTTAACTAGATAAAGTAACTTTGATCATGATGTGGAAATATGATAACTTGAGTTTTTTTGTACCTCTTGAATATTGACTAGGCCTACATATCACACTTGGATATAATTTAAACAAAAAATTACATGTGTAAACAAAATATGTCTAAATTTTTCTTGTCATTTCAAATCTTGATCCATTTTGATTCCTTGATTAGGGGGTACAGAATCACTGCCACGGAGTGTGCTGGTGTGTCACAGCAATGCAATTCCGATTCACACAACGAAGCTGAGGTGGTTTAACGTTTATCAATGAAGAAAATCACCGATCAACCGCCATAGAATATAATGTGAAACAAGAAAACCGGAATAGTACATTCATCAGATTGCCGATACCCAAAATGTGTTGTCTCATATATCTAGATAATAACGTGATGTAGAGACGCTATTTATTCGTCTTTGTACCGGTTATGCTCAGGAGAATGACATAGAATCATTATTATCTTGTGCAGAGAAGGTGACATTGGTCTTGAGTTGAACTACCGTAAACTACATAAATGCAACCTTTCTACTATAGTACTATATATAAAAATGTGTTGTATTGTTGGGAAAATAGTGTGATTCAAAACGTTGTTTTGATCCTGGACAAGGGCACTGAAAACCATTAAAGAGATGTAAATGTATTTTCACACGTAAAGCTTGAAATCTACTGAACCTTTGTTATTCAATCTGTTTCCTTTAGTTAAAATGAAGGCGCATTAGAAGACTGTTACCAACAAGTTCTGAGCTGACCTACTTTTGATGAAAATTCCTGGTGATTTTTGAATCTTAATATAGGCAGGATTTCAACTGGGGGTGGGGATTTCCAAGGGTTGAGTTCGAGTCCTAATGCCTACTCTACTTCGTAGTCCTGTGACGTTAGTCACACTGCTCATGTTTACTAATCATCCACAATTCTCCTTTTTTCTTAGAGAATATCATTAATTCTGCAGATATAACAGCTACACTCAAGCATATATCACAAAATCGTACGGTAGCTTATTCCACAAAAGGGGCATAACTCTGTAAACTACGGCTCAAGACGAATACTTTTTTGTAGGCTTCTAGTATACAAGTAGATAAATAAGTTTCAAAAATTTGGTAGCTGTACTGAACACAGTTCTTCAGATATAACTGGCATGACTGGTTACATTGAAGCATATCCAAGATTATTACACCCAAAAAGGGACATATATAACCCCATGAAATAAGGGTCTAGACAATGAATTTTTTGTATGCTTCTAGAATACAACTAGATGAATAAGTTGTACCGAACACAGATCTGCAGATATCACTTGGTACATTCAACTATAAATCATGAAATGAAAGATTATTACATCCAAAAAGGGGCGTAACTCCATAAAATATGGGCCGAGACAACTAATTTTATTGTATGCATCTAGAATACAACTGGATAAACATGAGGCAGCACCTAAAAGGTGCAACAACCCCTCAGCCAGACAGTTTTAGTCAGTGTATATTGGTACACAATGAATGAAAAATGCATATGTAAAAGCCTGAAAGATTTGGTTGAATGCAGAAGATGCTTTAGCAGTGGCTTGTAAAAGATTACAATATGATAAATTCAGTGTGGGATGTTGGATGCATTGAAGGATTATAATAAATATTTTGACATAGCGTGTGCGAAAAATATGGCGGAAGAACAGAAATATTCTGAACAAAAACAAAAGGCTTCAAGCCATTTTGGCTTTGAACCCTAATAATAATCTAATCCAATAACTGTATGAATCCCTGTGTACCTGTTGATTGTCTGTCTCTTTCCATCTGTGATCAAGCAGAGGATGAGGATGGGTGGATGGCAATCCAAACAGCCTTGTGATATCAATAATATGTTTCATGGACCCCAAGTTGTATATCTGTGAGTTTGAAATTGGTGAAAATCTGGTCAATGGTTGTCCTAAGATCTGTGGTTGGGGTGGGGATTAAGGGAAAGAGCCCATGCTCTTGGAAGAAGTCGTTTATCTTGGCTGTTTCAGCCGAGTCGACAGCAAAGTCATTGTTGAAGTCTCCAAGTATGACAACATTAGTCGCTGAACAGTGGCTCCTTAGTGATGTAGAAAGTCCGCCCAATCAGAGAAACCAGTTCTGTCATTCATCGTAAGTTTCTTGATGCACTGATGATGTACGGTAATTTCCCTAATAATTCACCTTCCAAATTTAATTCGAAAACGGCCGATTTTTCCCCTGTCGTGAGTTTTTCCTTCCTAATAAAACGAAAACTAGAGCATTTTCAATATACTCGTGAAACAATAAATTCGAACACTCCCGTTTTCGTCGTGGAGTTCGTGCCGCTGAAAGTGACTATATTACTCAGAATAATTTCTGTACAACTAAATCGTAACGATACGCGATGACACAGAAATAAAATACAAAAGTTCAGTTTTTGTGGTTGCGAATTCTCCATATATCATAGAACTATGATCAGAAGTCCCTAACCGGGTTCTCATTAGCAGGAGGTTGGAGGCGAAAATGGTCAACTGGCCATTTTGAGGCACCTACGAGATCAATAGAAAATACGAAGCTGCGCATCAAAAAACCCCTCGGCTCTGGGTACATTCATAATGTAATCAATTTGAACCAAGATATCAGGAACACCAAGCAGTCAAGTCACAAATATACAGATTATCAAACATTTTGCAATTAGAAATGATCCCTAAGATTTCCATCCAATCCGAGAAACCGGTATTCATTACATAAATTTCTTGATGCATCAATGATGTATACCAAATTTTACATCGACCATTTGAACGGTATCAGAGATAGAGATCATTAATGATTTCGCATAAATTAAAGATGGCCGCCCTTCCTTCCCGCCACTCAGAGGAACTGATGTGGTTATTCATTGAAAGTCTCTTGATACTGTTTACCAAGTTTCGTATAGAACACTGAAATGGTATCAGAGATATACATCATTAAAGATTTTGCATAAATTAAAGATGGCCACCAAGGTTTCCGCCCAATCTGAGAAACCAGAACTGTCATTTGTCATAAGTCTCTTGATGCATCGATGATGTATACCAAATTTTACATCGTGCACTTGAACGGTATCAGAGAACGAGATCATTAATGATTTTGCATAAATTAAAGATGGCCGACCATCCTTCTCCCCACTCAGAGGAACTGGTGTGGTTATTCATTGCAAGTCAGTTGATACATCGATGCTGTGTACCAAGTTTGGTATAGAACACTTAAATTGGATCAGAGATATATATCATTAAAGTTTTTGCATAAATTAAAGATGGCCGCCAAAGTTTTCGGTCAATCAGGTCCCAATTCAAAGTATCTGGATGTATCGATGATGCATACCAACTTTCATATAAAACAACTGAATGGTAACAGAGATATGTATCATTATCGATTTCGCATAAATTAAAGATGGCCTCCAGGATTTCCAGCTAATCAGAAAAGCCGGTTTGGTAATCCATTGAAAGTTGCTTGATGTATCGATGATGTATACCAACTTCCGTATTGAACAGTTGAATGGTTTCCGAGATATGGATCATTATCCATTTTGCATAAAATTAAAGATGGCCGCCAAGGTTTTCACCCAATCAGGTCCCAATTAAATAGGCTTCTGGTCCAAATTTGAAATTCTTCAGTGGAACCGTTCTCCGGCTATCTCGCTCACGTACGGACGTACGGACGTACAAGACGACGACAATACCCCATGGCCAAAATTGGCCGAGGGGTAAAAATTAACGGCAATTCCGATGATATTTTCGATGTCTCATTTTCTTTAATAAACAGATGATATGGAAGGACAAAGATATAAATGTTTCCCTCTGCTTGTCCCTGTCAGGGCTTCGGCGTAATAGTTAGTTTGTGCACAACTCCTATGTCGAGGGAGCCATTATTTCATTTCTTCAGATGTGCATGATGTGTCTCATACATTTTGACTGCAAAAAGGGAGCAGTTGAGTATTTCATTTGTGCTACGGGGAGATGTCAACAGACATGGATGCTGGTGTTTTATTCACTCACCAATCCAGAACGACGTTTCCATGTAATAAAATGACCGACGTCAGTGTTGCCAACAACATGATAATCCAGTTTATAATCAACGAGGAATCAACTTTATGGAGCGGACGAATATAAAATATGCAGCCTCGCTAGGTCAGTCACATTGACATTGACAACCGATCATCATTGCAGGAATTTAGACAGGAATTCAATCCTTGACAAGCTGGACATTCACTTTTTACTTCGTGTTTGATGGATAATGAACCAAACGTCGGCATCACGGTACAGATTTAGCCGGGAAATATGGTCGACTGACTGCAGGCACGTGTCGCAATACTGTCGGGCTACCATCCCTATTGCGGTAATGGAAACTTCCACTGACCCGTGTCAGTAAAGTGACATGTTTTCTTGAAGAAAATTTTGTCAACTTCTTCCTTGACAGCACATCGCAAGGTGCGGATAGCTCACCATCGAAAATGAGAACATTTGGCACGATTAAACATGATATTTCACTATCTAGCTATCTCTTACATATTAAGAATAGACAGCACCGCCTTGCATTAACTAGTTTACACCTCAGTACTCACTCTCTTGAAATCGAGAGAGGTCGATACAAAGATATACCTCCTAATGAGAGGGTCTGCAAACAGTGCTCTCTAGGGTCTGTTGAGGATGAGCGGCATTTTTTATTGTCATGCCCTTTCTACCATGCGCTCAGGCAGGGTATCGTCAATATTATATCTCAACAGCAGTATGATAGATTTAACCTGTTCGAGCTTCTTCTTCTGATATTGCTCCTGCCGTGGGATGCTTCGTTTATGGCTGCTTTGAAAAGAAGCGTGTATTACATTCAAGCAAGACTCCTGTCCCTTGAACAGTCTTTGTAATATAACTTGAGAGTTATAGCCTTTATCTATTTGAATGTATTTAGGTCAGTTACTTATTAATTTGTTGTTGTACCCGGCCCCACGTGGGCGTATATGTACAAATAAAGAAATCTGAATCTGAATCTGAAATCTAATCCCACAAGGCTTCCTGACGAATCGAATTGGAAGAGTTCACTTTCAAAATAGGGAAGTAAGGCACAAAAATTTCAACACGCATATCGCTTTTCAACAAAAACAACGTGAGGGCAGATTTTTCTTTCGTTTTGTAGACCATATTTTCTTTGTATTTCATTCTTGAAACTTGCAACTCTGGCGGACAAATTCACGACCTACGCAATTTAATGATAATAACTACACAGGGACTGCTTGAAGTTGAAGAAAAAGAAAAAAACATTTACGGCGACAGATGGCATTTGCGTACACTTCGCCGTCCATAAGATGGCTTGCGAATCGTGAGTCTCCATTATTGCGGAGCGATATCCGGTATATTACGGGATTCTGTTCGGCCTTCATCCGGCAGAGAACAGACTCGAGAAATCTGATAAATTACAGGTTTTCAAACCACTTGGGAAACAGATATAGGCTAGGCTTACAAAATATATAGGTATAAATAACTTTCGTATCACCCAAGAGGTATGGTAGATCTGTAATTTTCAACAAGTAGGGCATCACATGATTCGAAAATGGCGAGTTACGTTGGGGTTACGTCGGTAGACTTTAGCTGATTGGCTGACGAAGTCACGTAGTATTGATTTCTGGAAATTCCCTCTCGCACTTGCCGAAAGTAGGCTGTAAATGGATACACACGATCCCAGGGTCAGTCTTACCGCGTATAGATGACCGAGATGGTTACAGGTTGCGACAGATGGCTGATAAAAACTTTTGGGTTGGTAGCTTTTCGATGGGGAGGGCGGGTTACGCCAACTGACATATTTTAAGGATGGCCCAGAGTCTTTTAAATGCACTATGATAGAGATATCAAACATAATACACGGTTATCAATAGATCACAACCATCACGGTGAAGCGGTCCGCCATTTTGGATCTTCCGTGAATATCAGCGTAACATATAATTCGAACACAAGCGTTTTTCTGGAATTACCGCGACAAATAATTCGAAAGTAGCCAATTTTTGAAGTTGCGAGTTTCATCACTGCATCGCGAATTATTAGGGAAATTACCGTATATCAAATTTTACATCGAGCACTTGAACGGTATCAAGAGATCATTAATGATTTTGCATAAATTAGAGATGGCCGCCTATCCTTCCGGTCATTTAGAGGAACTGATCTTCATTGCGAGTGTCTTGATACTTCGATGCTGTATATCAAGTTTCATATAGAACACTTAAATGGTATCCGAGATATATATCATTAAAGATTTTGCATAAATTAAAGATGGCCACCAAGATTTCCACCCAATCAGAGAAATCAGTTCTGTCATTCATCATAAGTATCTTGCTGCATCGATGATGTTTACCAAATTTTATATCGAGCACTTAAACGGTATCAGATATAGAGATCATTAATGATTTTGCATAAATTAAAAATGGCCGGCCATCCTTCCCGCCTCTCAGAAGAATTGATGTGGTTATTCAGTGCAAGTCAAGTCTCTCGATACATCGATGCTGTATACCAAGTTTCGTATAGAACACTTCAATGGTATCAAAGAAATACATCATTAAAGATTCTGCATAAATTAAAGATGGCCGCCAAGGCTTTCACCTAATCAGGAAAACTGGTTCAGTCATTCCTTCAAAGTTTCTTGATGTATCGATAATCTCTACAAAGTTTCACACTGAACAGCAAAATGGTTTCCAAGATACACAAGATTCATGGTTTCGCATAAATTAAAGATGGCCACCAAAGTTTCCACCCAATCGGGTCCAGATTCAATAAGGTTCTGGGTCATGAGCATATGGATGTGCACGGCAAGTTTGGTGTGCCTAGGGTAAGTCGTTCTAAAAAAGCTTGGTAACGAGAAAGCTGTGATGGTTTCGCATAAATTAAAGATGGCCGCCAAAGTTTCCAACCAATCGGGTCCAGATTCAATAGGCTTGTGGTTGACCACCCAACAATTCTGTATACCAAATTTGAAGTCTTTAGAAGCAACGGTTCGGTTTCTAGATCGATCACAAGAATTGTTGACGACCGGACGACCGGACGTACATGCCAACGACAAGACCCCGCAGCCTAATAGGCTGAGGGGTAAAAAGTTAAAAAAACACAGTTAAGTAGATATAAATGATTACATTCAAGCATATATCACAAAATCAGAGATTATTGCACCTGAAAAGGGAAAAGGGGCTGATACGACTACTTTTCTGTTGGCTTCTGAAATATAACAATATAAGTAAGTTTCCAAAATGTAGTAGCTGTATCAAACACAGTTCTGCAGATATAGTTAGTTACATTCAAGCACATATCACAAAATAAGAAATAAATAATCTGTAAAGGGGCATAACTCTGTGGAGCCATTTTCGATATAGGAGTCGTTGGAAGACCTGCAGATTGAGATCAATCTCAACAACTCCGGGGATGACAACAAATACATGCACTCACAAGATGTTCTTGCCTGCACCTCTAAGATTCTGTCAAACCCCAAGAGTTTACCTGTGTAAATGGTTTTGTCTGCATGAGTGGACATCAACTTATCAGAGTCATCAGCCAACCGGAGGGAGGCACCAGCCGAGATCATGTCATAGTTATTCTGGTTTGAGACCCGACACTGAAAACACCCCTCCTGGTGAAATGACTGGATATTTTTTAGTATCAATTCAGCTTTGCATGCATAATCTCCTGAAAAAAAAAAAAAAAATAAAACAAATGGATAAGTTAATGAAGAGAAAAACTTGATAATTTCATGACATGTTTTAGGGTTATTATGTTGAGCTTCATTACTTAAATAAATTCAGAGCTAGATCAGAAATTGAAATTTAGTTGAAAGGGTTGTGAATAGTGAAGAAACAAAATTGTGGATTCATACCCTGTAGCATGATGTCAGCTGCCAGAATATATGAGGGTATGGGGTCGGGCGATGCTTAGTCCAGGAGAGAGAGGGTGAAGATTTGGGGCTCCAGGGGTGGGATATATTTTTGAGGGTAGTGAATGGGTTGAATAAGTGTAGGATGATGTAATCTCCCGGAAAAATGAGGGTATAGGGACAGACAAGGCTAAGTTTAGGAGATAGATGACAGGGGTCTGATGCTCCAGAGAACATGTTCCTGATTGTAGAGGATGGGTTGAGTAAGTGTAGCATGAGGTCAGCTCCAGTTCCAGTTCAGGAGACATAATGTGAGGACCAGAAGCTATGGACAGCAAAAATTGTCTAAGCCCAAAACTTTACTTTTTTCCCCGACACACTGATCATTTAGAATCCAAAATTCAAACTCGATGTAAATCAACCTCAAACAAAAACACAAAAGGTCGGCTCGATTTCTGATAATTATTTCTATGCATATTCATAGAGACTCCACAGCCCTTTAATTGAAAACATATTCAGTGAGATATTCCTTGGTTTAGGCCTACATAGTGGACAAGAAATTTTGAGGAATCCCAGTTATGGTTAAAAGAATTTGAGAGATACCTGACAACGGGTTACCATCTTTGTACCACTGAAATTTAAACGGTCCTTGGCCAACCACCTCACATACGAAGATTGCACTGCCGCCCTTCTCTACTGTGCAAGATTTGGGCTGAACAATGATGTCTAGTGAGGCTGGAAAGACAGTAATTCATTGATTATATCAGGACCTTACTGGTGAAATGCAAAGGTTTTCATATTTTCCCTTTTATATTCTTCATGGGTTATTTAATGATGGAACTATCTATTATCGTTTGGTTTTACGTGAATGACATGTAATTCGTTTTCTTGTAGCTTTACAAACGTGCTCCGAAGTTGGTATCTCAAGCCTGGCCGATTTCAGAAATGAAATCCGTATTGCTTATCTGCCCCTCGTTTGATTCTGGTTTGTGACGTCACATCAGACCACCTGACTGACCATCAGTACTTATGACATTCAGCCTTTGGAGGCTGGTCCGATGTGACGTCACAATCAAGGAAAGATAAAGCGATGCTGGTTTGCAAATCAGAAATCAGCTGGGCTTGAGGTACCAAACTTTTGAAGCTTCAAGAAGACAAAATACTTCAATTTTAAATGATGTATATTAGAACCTTATCTTCCATTGCATGAGTAAGAACACAACAGTTTTACAGTACAGTACAGATCTCGTGACAACACAACTATACCGCGGCAATTGCCGCACTCTTATCGCGGTACAGTTTAAGCCTAATCACTAGACTAATTACCACCCCCCGTTATGTCTGCATGCGCCGTAAGTACAGACGAAATGTAGCTCCATAATAGCCATTCACGCCTCGATAGTCGGCCGAGACAACAAAAGGCGCCCGGTCGACGGCACGTGTTGACGAGCCGCTATTCAGCCAGCATGTCTTTATGCATACACTCAGAAGTACCGCGATAACGGGAACAGAACACGGAAACGCCTCTATGTTACCGCGGGAATGCATATGTATATTATCGGCTGTGAATACCGCGAGCCTTCTGAATAATACAACAGCTAGCCGGATTATATTTACTTTATTTATTGAACAAACTATCACATCAGAATTTTGCTAGCTGCAAAACTTGATATGACGTGTTAAAGAACGGAATTTATAAAATGTCCGTCTGTGCAAGTTTTTAGTCACGCGTTAAAGCAATTACAATTGCAGTACCGGCCTTTCGGTTACACATTACATGTATGTGAGTTAAAGTTGCCACGTTTCAAAGATAAATACCAGTATACGATGAACACCACACATAAAATAAATTCTATCATTCGGAGAGATCGGGGAAGGGGTGCTGTGTTTCATTTTAATTACGGCTCTGGCCCGGCTTGTGTTTCAACAAGCACGACCCGGAAATACAAATCAACAGAACAGTCAACCACAATAAAGATTTTTCACGACTTTATCATCCATTTGTCTTTTATAATGAGTTGATTAACCATTCTTAATTGTTTTCTCTTCAGTTATTTCCCTGTTAAACAGGATGCTCGTCTGTTTCGACAAAAGACGAACATTTGGTCGTGTACGGAAGTACAAATTAATCCAAATTAACACTAGGGAGGTTCTCGAAATCCCGATCGACGTTCGACGATCACGAGGAACACTTTCGCCCATATACAGTTATATTATCTTTACTAAATGAGTAAACTTTTCTTGTGATTTTCCGTTTGAGCCCAGTGACAATTCCCAAGACTTGCTACCGACACTATTCATATGCAAATTTAGCGTGAGGCCACTCCTCATTTCTTTACACAAACAGCGAAAATGACCAAGTGGGTATGATAGACTGATTTTCGCAACATGCACTGTCTGGTATATTCAACATTTATTGCGGGGGGAAATCTGATGACTGCCGCTAAACGAAGGATAACGATACTCCATAAATAAAAGTGGTAAATATCTTTAATGAACATGTGCGTTTTTATTTTATTTGTTGTACCAACGATCATATTAGAATTCCGCTGGCTTGATGCAGATTGATACAAATTATTAACTGATATTCAAAGATAAATATTTGTAAGCTACAGCCATGCATATAATAAATTTTAATATACGGACAGTAGGGATATTTTTACGGCTTGTTTCCACAAGCGCGACCCCGGAAATAATAATCAACGGGAAAGTCAAGCCCTGAGTAAAACGACAATAAGGACTGTTCAATTGTTGTCATTCGATTGTCTCTTATAATTAGTTGATTAACCGTTCCTAATTCTTTTCTCCTCGGTTATTTTTTGTTGAACAGGATGTCCGTCTGTTTCGCCAACAAACCAGCATTTGGCTTTGCACGGCAGGGCCAATTAACACTTACGCGAGTCAATCATTATATTACTAGAAATTCCCAGCTATAAATATTCGAGGCTTTCGAGCTCGAGGTTTCTTCATAATTTCCATTGCCTGTCATTAAAACAAAACCAGACTTATTGCGCATTTGAAAGATTAACGTTCATAACTGTGAACATTTCTTGATTGGCGTTAAACAGAACCGCAAGACTCTCGGAATGATTGGCAGCTAATTAATTGAAATGTACAAGACACCGAACACCAGGACTCGACATGAAACACTCAAAAATGAATATTAGCATTAAAATATAAATGTTTGCCCCACGTTGAGCACTTTGGAATGATTGGCAGCTATTAACAAGGCTGAAAAATACCACAGCGGTGATCAACGATCACGCACTACTGTCAACCTACATACGGAATGTAGCCTACGCACACCGGCACTCCATTACCGGGCCGTCCAAACATTAGGAAAATGATAAACATGCACACGTGATCGTGAACACTTACCATTTATTTTATTTAAATGAGTACCGTAATGTATCTTGATTTACTTCTGGACGTTTTTATCCACAAAGCTGGCCTGTATTTACGCATGGCCACGTGGAGCGCTAGCCTTTGTAAACCCGTAAATCACCAGTCAATGCTGTCGAGACCAGCCAGTGACCACATGGAGCGCCAGCCATTGTTAAAAACTCGATGACCGGTCATTGGGTGGTATGCTGTCGGCACTTTTTTCACAGCTGACAATATAATCTTGGGCAGTCCCGCGGTAACCTAGAAGCCTTGCCGGGCTCTGTTACTGCAGTATTGCCGCGGTATAGTTGTGTTGTCACGAGATCTATACTGTAGCTACCATTTGTCTTGGCAACAGTCCATTTGGCGAATCATTGGCCATGGTTACACGGTTCACGTCAATTCGGACTGACCATATTTTGACCTACCATGGACTGTCGATCGGTCCGATGATGATACCATGGACTGTCGTAATATCAGACAGACAGAGAATAAACTATTAATGGTTCATATTCCTCTTAAACACACACAAGAGAAAGGAATCGAGAGATGAATGAGTCGGTGACACATGAAGCAGGTAGTAAGTTCCAACGTGTTCATTTTGTGCTCATTTCCTCACACTATAATTCGATGCTAATACCTACCATGGACTGTCCACCAACACCTAAAAACATCTCTCGCCGCAAAAATGTTTAAAAGTTTTGTTAACTCTTTCCTCCATAGACTTTTCTCTCTCTGACCCATAATGGATTTGTAATGGCGTAGGTCTTTAACCCATGGACTGATTTCAATTTTCATACGTTTCCAGCGATGTGAAATATCCCGTTTTATGTCCCATGTCATGTGGAAAAATATTTACCAATGGTCTCCCACAGACCCATTCTACGTAATTTGTTCACGTTTTATATCAATATCAGCAACGTTTAATCTAAAAATAAGTAATCTTGCGAGAAAATGTGTTGTCTGCTTTCCGTCTGTTGGAAATCACGAAAAAAAGCGAAGAAATTGTCGCATTTTAGCTACGTTTTGCAGTGTTCTGTTGCTGTTGTTTCGCTGCAATTCCTATATTATCGTATACCAGGGGTAGAATTTCACAAAATTTATTCTCAATGGCTTAGTTTGCGAGAATCCAAATTTGCGGACTTTGGATTCCCAGTGGCACAGTTTGTGAGAATCCAAATTTCTCGCACCCAGCATTTCTTGACCAGTTGCCACTTCCACAGAGTTCGAATTTGGCACCTGTCCGTCAGTCCGAGACTGGTAAAAAATCAAACGGACTGGTGTGAGTGTCTGAACAACAAGTCCGCCGGACTGGTAATAAAAAAGCTCTCAGTTCACTGTGTAAACTATTTCTCTGGATATCTCCGCACAATTTGTAACGAATGAAAAACGAAATATGTCTGTTTTCGGTTACCCGACCGAGTCTAAATAAATCGTGCGAGTCTAAAAACATTTTCAGCAAATTCCAACGAAATCACGACCACAGTCGCATTTTACGACAACAACAACAACCGTAAAGCAGCGTGAGCAAAGTCAGCATACCGTAAAGTGTGATTGTAATGCAGCATGGCAAAGCAGGTTGGCGATCTTTTCAGAAAATAAAGCACCCACTTCCAGGTCGGGAATCGAGAAATCAGCAACATGATTACGCTTCACACCTGATCATGTTTACCAGGACAATTTTAAACATATTCTCCATCAACTTCGAAAGAAATCTACTGATTTTTTGGCTTGAAATGGTGTTTGTTGAAGCAGTGTTTCGCGACGACACATGCAGTCAAAGTCGCCGTCAAAGTCTAGCCGACGGGGTTTATCGTCTGTGATTATCTTCACACGTACTCAAGAAATTCAAGAAATGCACAATTATTAATTTCTTAGCAACCATCACAGAGATCAAATATTCATGATGACAAATGTTCTCAGATCACCTTTTATCAGAAGTTCATAATTGTCTAGACAATTATGAACTTCTGCTTTTATTTAATATTAACGGACTAGTAAAAATATTTGCGGACTGGTTACATTTTTGGCTCACCAGTCCGGCGGACTGGTTCAAATTTTTCTTAAATTCGAACACTGCTTCCATCAGTGCTGGTCACTGCAACTAGATGTAAACTTCTCAATGGGAAATTGATTGAAATCACTTTTAAATTATTCATTAATTCTTAGGAGGGTGGTTAGCACACCTAAAATAGCACACCCTTAAATTAGTTCAGGCGAGTGATTGGTTATCTCCATTGATGAGCAGTATTCAACCTAAACATTTTTTGCTAAGTGGTAAGTATATATAGTCTGAATCTTATTTCTTTTGTATCTTTGTATTGCAAAAAAACAAAACAATTGGGATTGTCTGCATTGCACAAAAATAAATAAATAAATAAAAAATAAAATCTGGCCTCCTGCCTCATTTCCTGGCAAGCTGTAAAACAATTATTATTAATGAACCTTTATATAAAGACTAGGCATAACCGTTTGGCATGGATTTATATCAGATACCGGTACGCAGCAACATTAAACAAATAAGCAAATTCCTGATATTTTTGTCCCACATATTTTCATTTCATACCATGATGGTTTTTACAGTGAAAGATAAAAATCACCAACAAAAATTCAAGAGTCGCAGACATAAACAAGAAGTGCAGTGCCGTTAAAGTTAAAATCTTGACCTCAAATAAACTGACTTCTGAAGAAATGCGTCTTCTCAACGCAAAGTGGTAGACCGCGTTGTTGTTGTTCATGACAGGTCTCATGCAGGCAATCACTCGACACGATCTCGGACAATGTAGGACATTAGTGCCTCGTCCCGTACTGCTAGGAATCCATATTGGCATCCATGTTGAAAGAATAATATCACGCGAAAACTCCGAACAGCGCATGTCACCTGTATGACTTCTGTTACCATGGACACTGATGGAGATTAGCTCAAGAGGAAAAACCGAGAGAAACACCTCAAATTAGAAGAGATTCTTCCCGGGTAGAATCAAGGGAATGCCCATTTCATTCGGATATATATTTTATCTCCCGATAAGAGAGAAATACAACGAGGACTATCTGACATGTCTGAGGGGAAACACATCCTACAGCATGTGATGTGCCTCACGTGCGGCGGATCACGGTTTACAGCTGAGAGCTGTAAAATCCTTACACCATTAATACGCGAGGTATTATGACTTCACGGAATAAGCCGAGCAGTCGCGAATGGCAGGCAATGTCTCTGAAGGAACGATCCATTTTTATTTTCACAAATTTCCTTAAAGCTTGATTCTTCTTTGCCCGATGTGCTGTCTTAGGGAAAATTGTTTATCAATCTAATTATGAACGAATCCGAATCAAATTCATCTGCGAATTGATATCCAAATGTCCCAGGTTTCATTTTCACCCTCGTGTAATTCCCTGCGAGGACCACGTGTTAGCCGGATTCAATTCCTTCATATAGGCTGTTTTCGCCTGTTGGGTTTAACGTAGGCAGGGGTTATTCTTGACAAAAGTTTTTCATCTACTCAATTTCTGAATTCAATAAAACTCAATTTTTTTCGCGCGCCTTCGGCGCGCTAAATAATGCCTAAAACTCAATTTTTCCCGATTTTCATCGAATGAAGTATGAAAACTCAATTTTCCCCAATTTTCATCGAATGAAGTGCGAAAACTCAATTTTTAGTGCCTTTTCATCTTAGAAATAGGAATAGCATGCAAAAAAAATACATGCAATACCCAAAAAAAAAAGAGATTGCGTACGGTACGGGCGTTTCAGAGGTATATTTCTTCCAGTGTAAATCTAAATGATGAAAAATTCTTCTGTGCTTGAAAACAGCTGATGCATACACAGGTTTGCAGTATGCATCTCAAATGTCAGTTGTATGGCCAACATTTTGGTTGGCTTTCAGAAAAATGAAAATAAAATGCGCCCTCCATCACGTTTTTTTTCACCCCCTCTACAACATTGTGTTGTTGTTGATGCGCAGCAATACCGAACCGACGTGTTGTGAAAATCAAAGTTCTTGTCTCGCATTTTCGATTACATAATCTATTACAAAATCTATTCATGGAGACACTTTATATTTCTTGACATCTCAGTTCGGGAAATTGCAGAATTCGGGAACGTTGTCGAATTCGGGAACAGAAGGCTTTAATTGTTTACGAATTCGGGAACTCTGGGGCACTTTTTCCACTAAAAACGTAATCGGCACTTCTTCTCAATAAACGGCATTATAATTTTTCTATAAATAGGTGACAACTTTCATTCTCTTGAATTCCATCCTGTGATTTTAAAATTCTAGCTGTCGTTTTTGCAGAAAATGAGAAAATGTATTTTTGTCCTATTCCCTCCATAATAAACGGGTTTACGAATTCAGGAACTTTGACCACTTTTTATCGAAAAACGTAACTGGCACTTATTTTTAATGAACGGCATTACAATTTTTCTATCAATGAGTAACAACATTTGTTCTATTGATATTCCATGTTGTGATTTCAAAATTCTAGATGCCTTTTTTGCTGTAAGTGAGAAAATGTTTCTTCAGTCCTATATTCTCCATGTTATAATTGAGTTCCCAAATTCGGGAACGTTGCTGAATTCGGGAACTTTGCTGAATGTTTGATGTTCCTGAATTCGGAAACTGTTCCCGAATTCGACAACGTTCCCGAATTCTGCAATTTCCCGAACTGATCTGGCAGCTCTACATATATCATCCCGCCTACTTTCACTTTCAGCGACGTGCAAATGCCTGCGTCTGACTCTCCCCATTTACTGGAGTTTATTATTGATCATCGACGAGGAGTCAACTGTATGAATGTCTCCATGCATAGATCTTTATTCAGTTCTTTATTTTTCTAAGTTCAGTTTTTCAGCATTTTAACTGTTACGCTGCGGCGAGTCGTTCAAACGGCTCTCGTCTTTCTATACGAAAAATGCGACGAGCCGTTGCTTCTGCCAATGCGAGTGCAGCGATGTACCATTCTGAAATCGCTTTTTCAAATTTACCTCGATAAAAACCATACATATATTGTTAGCTAAGCCTGATTTGATTTCTTGAATGTAAACTTGATATTCTGTCTCAGAATAACGAAGTCGGGAGGAAGAAATAAAAATGAAAAATAAAAAAAAACACCAACGGAGATTTCCATAAAACGTTGTCGAGAAGCCACCCAGAAAATATAAAATACTCACAGAAAACCCCTTCAAAATATATGATTCTTTGGTATAGTTGAAGTACAGAAGCTCAGTTTATATTTCCAAAATGCGGGTTTCGATTAAATCCGCTAAACAAACTTTATTTTCAAATTTCTTTCGAGCTTCTGCGCCACGTAATTTCGTTGCGACGAGATAAAAATGGCGTTTCCCTCAGATCAGCTTGACCCAGTTGAAGGGCTATGGCCAATGAGCGCTTCGATGTAGGTCACGTTACCCGCTTGTCCAATCAAGGTAACCGATACAGGATCGGCTGTTACCGTTACTAGAGAAACGGGAAAACACCCCTTGCAGTTTTTCGATGTTATCGTCTGTTTGATTGGCCATCGGTCGAAATCACGCATTCAATCAGAAACTACAAGGAATTCCCTTTCCAATGAAACGTCATACGCCCGCATGCAAAGTGGAACAAAACGTGGGCTGTGCGTATAACAACAACAACAACGCACACATCGCTCTTCCACCACGTGAGTGCAGTCTTTTCTTTCTTCTCGCGAGCTGTATTATCTTTGCATTTCGTTACAGAAACTCAATTTTATTGAAGGAAACTCAATTTTTTCGCGCGCCTACGGCGCGCGAATGTCCAAAAAATAAAATACTCAATTTTTTCATGGAAAACTCAATTTCCAAAAAAACGTCAAAACTCAATTCTTATTTGTTTTTCATCGGGGTTACCCCGATGAAAAACTGTCAAGAAAAACCCCTGGTAGGTGGCTTTGCACCAACAGCCGAGCGAAGGAGAATACACTTGAGTCATTTGGCGCCAGTCGGGAACCATTACAGAAAGTATTCGAGGCTCCCAAAAAATAATCTAGCAAAGGTTTCCGAGGGTTAGTTAGCGCATTACGTCATCAAAACATAGAAGACCGCCATTGTCCGTTTTGCAGCAAGATAAAAGGATATCTCGGGAGTTTTCTGATTACAGGTCAGCTATTTGACTTGAATCTTCGTGAAATATCTAATAAATCTCTTTGAATGAACAACACACTGATTAAGCTAAGCTTTGCTTGCGCGAATCCAGTTGGATTCGCGCAAGTTGCATTTCAGGCGAGTCCTTGCGCGAGTCGATTCCCGGATTCGCGTCGAAATTCTACCCCTGTATACCATTGTAAAGCTTATTTTCCGTACATTCGGCATTTGGCAGCGACATCACGAGATGGCAGGTATAGAACGAGCTATAACTGAAAATATCCGATGTACATCCTTAAAGGAGAATAAAGACGGTGACTATATTTAGAAGGTGAAAATAAAACAGCATCACTGATTGGCCAAGGCTGACAAACTTTTTCATCACGCCCGGCGTGATTGGAGCACATGCTTTGTTTGCACGTGGTCGCCATGGCCACTGCAGCGTGGGTTTTGCCCACGGCAGCCGTCGAAGAAAGGCGCATCAACATTTTTAAATGGAGATGAACAGGCCCCGGGAAAATATGTAAAATAAACTCAGATGGTCAGATTTGACGAGTTAGTCATCAAGGTTAGATACTTCGGTAGTTTATGCTCGCGTTACGTAAAATATTCAGGAATTTGAAAGCAGATTTTACTATTTTTCGAACGTGTCTCTTGGAGCACACCAAACACATTTGTTGTCAAATCGCGCCTTTTCCATCGATTATTTCTGTTCCTCTCCCGATTTCAGTTTACCCTTACTATAAAACATACCAACAGTCCATATACGGTAATTTCCCTATTAATTCGCGATCTAGTGATGAAACTCACCACTCCAAAAATTGGCTACTTTCGAATTATTTGTTGAGCTAATTCCAGAAAAACGTGAGTGTTCCAATTAAATGTCGCACCGACTTTCACCTGTTCACGGAAGATCCAAAATGGTGGACCGCTTTGCCGTGGTCATAGTGATCGTATTTATTACCGTACCGTGTATTTGATATCTCATCATAGTTTCCATAAAAGGCAGTGTATGATGTCAGAAAATCTCCTCTACCGTGATAAAGGCGTCTAATTTTATTTGAGGAAGTCAAGCATATTGATCGAGTGACAAGTTCAGCAGCCCGTTCAGCAAGATCATGCAGATTTTTAAGCTGACGTCCGTAAATTCGCATCCGTAATAACATCGTAAAAGTAGGCCAAAACATTGAACGTATTCCTTCCTTTTTGTTCAGTATTAGCTATGATCTATATTATGAAACCTAACTGACATGGAATTGAAAGAATATTCTGGAAATATAAAACTATACACGTAACACATATTAGAGTATTTCAGTGCTCACAAAACCCGGTCGACAATGGCGACTAAAAAATGACAACTGGCGACTGAATTTTTCAATCACTCGCCAATGTGTCGATTAAAAAATAGAGTAACTCGCCAAAGTGGAGAGTGAATTTTTGATTAATGAAGTGTTTAGTTTATCAGGCAGCGAAATCCAATCAGGCCTAAAATATACAGGAAATAATGACAGAGAATAATGCCGACGATACAGACATGGGGAAGCTTAGTCTATTTATAGCGACCACGTGGTCTGATATTATATCCGCGCTCTTGAAACCATGTGCAGGCGTGACACAATAAGATCACGTGCACGCCCTAGAAAAGTTAATCCACGACCCGCTGACTGTTCTCAGCCAATGAAATCATCGTAGTAAAATTAACGTAAACAAATTCCATGAAACAAACTTGGCGGAAATTTGCAAGTTCAAGGTCAAGACTCCAAATGGTCCGTCAATGCGATGGTATGCCTGAAGCACGACGTGTGCGTTTTGACTTTAGTGTCGCTTCTAAAACAATTGTAGTCAAGTAAAACCAGCTCAGTAAATTTAAATGTTGAAAGACACGTCATGTGGGAAAAGTTTGCAGAGAAGAGTTTGAAACTTTTGTTTCACCTGACCGACTTTTCATTCAAGCGTGATGACATCACTCCCCCGCTGTTCCCCCCTCTGAAAAGTCTACAATTAACATTGAAGTTAATGAGATTTATCATAAAAAAGTACAACTCAATTACCATTCTAACATATATGTTGGGGAGCTAAGATATCTTCTTCGTCTGAAAGTTTGGTAATTTTCTCATACTTAGTTCTATATTTCAAAGCAAAAATTGTGTCCCGTCCAATCTGCCTCCATGTTATCTTACCCCCAGTTGAATTTCCGCTGGAGGCTAACAGATCAGCCAAATCTTTTGTTCTCTGTGAGACCCGTGTTCCTCTATTTTGGATTTTTTACCATATATATTTTTCCCGACTGCGGCGAAACGCGATCAAGTTAGGATAAAATTACAGGACTGCGGAGTTCATTGAATCATTTTTTTTCCTTATAGACTGTAAGTAATAGTAATTCAGTCTGATTATATTGTATCATTCCCTGTTGTTTCTCTGCGTTTACAAATAATAGCATACGGCGATATACTATACGAGATTCTAGTAACATATTCACTTTACTTTCATCGGCACAAACTCCGTGGCGAAAACGGGAGTGTTCGAATTTATTGTTTCACGGGTATATTGAAAATGCTCTCGTTTTCGTTTTATTAGGATGGACAAAGTCACGACAAGGGAAAAATCGGCCGTTTTCGAATTAAATTTGGAAGGTGAATTAATAGGGAAATTACCGTAGTCAGATTTATTGAAATTTTGGCTTTCTGAAAATGTATAGTTTTAATTAGGTTTTACTCAAAGTAAACGCAAAAAATTGCCAAAGTAATCCATCACATGGGAACTCAGTGACATGTCAAAATCCGTCTTCATGGGTTAGGCGCACACCCGTCAAAACACGCTTGCATGGGGATCGACACAATCCATCAAAACCCGCTTATATGGGGGAAAGAGTTAACTTGAAATAGTAATAACCCTACATTTGGTGACAATATAGTACGATCTCTCTCCATCAAAAAATGACTGAACACCAGTAGCCATACCTGTCATCGATATGCTGAAAATCGTTCATTTTCGGCTGTGGTCACTGTCGTCTGGTCAGACACACACCCACACTTGATAACGAAAGCACCGAAAAACCTACCATTCACTGTGATTTGACACGTGACCGGCGGTGTTTACCTACAATCATACTTGTCGATTCAGTAGGGTGATTGAAAAGTCCTTCGAATTTGGTTTCTCAAGCCCCGCCGATTTCAGAAATGAAATCCGCATCGTTTATCTGCCCTTGTTTGACGCTGGTTTGTGACGTCACATCAGACCACTTGGCCGTTCGTCATTACTTGTAACATTCATTCTCCGGGTGGCTGGTCTGACGTGACGTCACAATCAAGGAAAGATAAGCGATGACGTTTTGCAAATCTGAATTCAGCTGGGCTTGTGGTACCAAACTTTCAAAAAGATCCTAGCAGACAAGATAATTCAAAATAAATTAATTCAAGTGAAGTAGATATACTGGTATTTCTATCATTATTCAACCAATATTAAATATAAAATGGAGAATTTAAAAATCTTTGCATTTCACCATTAAAGGTCAAGGTCTCTGTGACCCCAAAATCAGGAAATTGTTAAAAATCATGACTTTTTTGAGTCCTTAGATACACTATGGGGAGATGTGTCCTGTATCAAAATTTTGGTCAAGATCACTGTGACCCAAAAACTAGGAAATTTTAAATATTGTATTTTTTTTGTGTCCGTAGACACATTAAGGGGTGACGATATGTCACTACCAAAATTTAGGCCAAGGTCATAATGTGACCCCAATACCAGGAAATTGTTAAAACTCATAATCTTTTGTGTTTGTAGATACATTAAGGGGAGATTGTCATGTACCAAATTTAGGTCAAGGTCACTGTAACCCCAAAATCAGAATATCATTAAATATCACACATTTTTCTGTCAGTAGATATATCAGAGGAGGTTGATATGTTGCATACCAAAATTTAAGATAAATTCAAGGTCACTGACACCCCAAAATATGGAAATTGTTAAAAATTGCAATTGTTAGTTTGTGTCTGTAGATACAGCATCAGGCTTTGAATTTGGGGGAAAATAGGGCAAGGCCACTTTGACCTTGGATAATGGCCAGGATTTGGGGGCATCAAGGCCAATGGACCAGGCAATAAGGCCAAAGATGTTAACAAACTAAGGGCACTGCAGCCACTTTCTTTGCAGGTCTTATGGAAGATATTGCCATGAAATAAATAAAAATGAACTTTCACCAAGGCCAAGAAAAAAAATATGTCTGTTTCCTGTAATTTTCAATGTAATAATTGTTTATCAAAATTTAATTGTATAAGTCAACATAATTGTATATATGATCTCAAAATACATGTTATCATTTACTGTCCACCTACTTTTGGACCACCCTGTATTTGTCACATAAATTCAGTTACACCAGCCATGATGATCAGTCGCGTATTACTTATCTGAATGTAGTAGCTTAGTAAGTAACTGTACCGGTATTCAATAAAATAAAATCTTTCTATTAAGTTATTGACTTCTCTTGTTAGTTGTCTCTCAGATCATATACTCATTACTTCTGTAATTATCTCATGAGCGTAGTTTATATACGCGAGATCGTATGCTTGTCAGATAATTACACGTGTTTTACGTCTACAAAAAGCCAGCAGTACGTAACAAATTACGGATGGTCCACTTTTCGTGTTATCAAACGGTACTCATAAATCATATTTTCGACAGCATAAATTGAGATATTGGTCAAGACTTGTACTATACTAGATACAAATACCATAAAAATACAAACCTGGTAATTTGTTACCGAATCCAAATGTCAGGAGTGATGTCTGTTTCCCCCGACATGACGACCTGCCCTTCTTACAACTTCATCATGTGCGTAAGCTCTCCACTCAGCGGCATTTGCAGCGTGAGATATAGTATCCGTGAAAATACCTCTGCGCTCTAATCGAAGAGTTCTCGAGGAGACTCGTAGGGGCGTGTGCAAAGCGCTGTTTACGTGGGAATTTGGATTTGCAGGTAAATTAGTGGACGTAACTTTATCCTTTCGGTTCTCATTGTGACATGTCGTTACGGCAGAAAGATTGAGCGTTTTTTTGCTGCATTTGTTGTCCGTTGACATCCAATTTCAGATTCCTTCGTTCCTTAGGGCGTTAGCGAAATTAAGTACATTACTTTATTAACCCTTTCACCGATTAAACCCGGTGTACGGGGATAACGAGAGTGCCACCCGTACGACCATCCCCGGTTGATCGGGTTAGCTTTAAACCTGTTGGCCATCACGATGGGTACAGCACTTTTATTTTTTTGCATTCGTTTTAACGGAAACCTATCAAACACTGTATACTTCTGGAAAGCCGAAACCCTGATCAATTTGATTCTCGAAATTGTTTGCTTGTTTGAAAAATAAATAAAACAAATTTAGATGTTGAACGAAAAAAATCGGAATGAAAAATGCATTTTTCCCCACATACCGTGTGACGGGCATCTCGGCAGCGAGCCGCAAAAATGGAAAAAATCCTCGAAAACCTCATCCTAACTCCTGTATTTTTTATGTTACATGACTGGTAAAGCGTGGTGAATATTCCCCAGACGACTGAAACTGCCAACGACGACCGGCAAAGTTTATTTCCATATTTTTACGAGTCTTGATCCGCAAAGTTTGTCGAACACATTTTCAAAATGTCGGCAGCAAGCTGCGTTATTGAGCCGACGAGCCAATCGGTATGCGTAATTTTGCCCACATGACCTCTAGCAGCCAACAGATTTGAGACGAGCGTAGACAGTGGCTGGAAGGATGGAATGACATCATTTTATAATCCAATCGTATCCTCCGTTTATTTTGCCATCCATTCAAGGTTATTTCCTGTCTAGAAAGGTGAAAGGTCGCTCTTTCCAACGAGAGGTCAAACATGAAAATTGGCCGAGTAAAACTCGAGAAAAACGCTGTCAAATGCGGTCGAAAAAAGACGATTTCTCCGTTGGATTTTGATGTTTTTGAGTCGATAAAGCCGGGGAAAGCGCATTCTCTCGCAGTAAAACCTAATTTTGTATGCTATTTTATTTATTTTGCTATAAAACTAGAGCAAATAACACTGGAGTGTGTATTGTGGAGACCGGTTTCTTATGTTTTTCTGCAAATCTCGGACGCAAACGCAATTTCTAGCATTCCAAAGACAACATATACAAATTTTAACAGTTCTCAGGGAATTGATCGTCAGCAGGTCACTTTTGTCAGGGGAAATAATCGGTGAAAGGGTTAAAGTTTATTTGTAAATTAATGACTTGGGATAATCTGAGTACCCGGCGATAATAGAACAAATAGCCGGCGAAGCTCCGGCGGCTACCGGCTTGAAATGAGAACACTGCATACCCCATTTTATTCCCACATATATTTTGCAAAACTCGGCCTATAATATCACATTTTCACAACTGTTTGTTGTTGTAAAACATTCAAAAGGTATCGTATGCACATATTGTCTGTAAATATACAAATTATAAAAGAAGATCTTATCCACTAATATGAAAGAAGTCATCTAGCTTTCGCGTGTTGAAGCCCCCTTCTCCAGTTCCCGAGATTTGGTCGC